>JARJDR010015147.1:0-19127 GCA_030264135.1 Myllaena sp. GC000078 | reverse complement strand
CCGCCGCCGCCGGCAATAATATGTTTATGTGGTGCGATTTGAACCAAGTAATTGCTATTCGTGGCATCGCCAAAATGCGTGCAATACGTCGATTACAAACATTATTCGGTGCACTAAGCAAAACGATTACAACGCACAAACATCGTATAATTTGCAGAATTAAATATAATTTTAAATTTCAAGCGTGATGTACAAATAAATATTGTCATTCATTTCCATTTATATACATCAATTTTAAAATCAAATCATCAAATTTAAATATTTCTTTAATTCAACAAACGTTTGCTGTTCATTGTAATCGCATTTGCGATTGCTGCAGTAATTTACTTTAATTTTAATAAAATAAAATTAGAATAACAGATAATAGACACAATGAAAATCATGTTATTTTTGTATAACAAAATAGTCAAAAGCATAAAATTGGCAATAAAATAATGATGTCAAACACGAAAAACGCAAGTGATAACGAATATGCATATTTATAAAATATAGATCAAGTCAAGGTCGTTTTGTTCATAACTGTGCAAAATGTTGAAAAATTTGCAGAAGATACTCGTACGCGGCCTCGTCATTAATTCCAACTATCTACTGTCAATATACACTTTCATTCACATTTATTTATTTATAACATAATAAAGTTTGCTGCTCTTCAAACACACGGCGACTCCTTGGCCATCGCATTGCACCTGTAGCGGTTTTTGATTTTGCAACACTTGTGCTCATTATGCTTCGACACGAATATGTCTATTTGCTGAACTTTTGCTTTTGCAAATTCAAGACTAGTTTTTTTACGATGTTTGCTGAAATATATTATAAATTGCAACAATCAGTGATCTAATGTTGTTATAAGTATGTAAACAAATGTCATCGATCATAGCAAAATCTTGAAAGAAGAAAGAGAACTAAATAAATAATTTCAACTCATATTAATTAATAAATATGATTTATGTATGCAAGAAACGTATTTAGCCATCAGTTCCGATTGGCAGCAATTGGTGCTGGTCATTGAATCGATCGGTATTTGTGTCATGCTTCATACACTACCTTACCGCACGCAGATTGCAAGTGTAAGCGCACAACGCACGATTAAGTGAATTCTTTCGCACGCAATGGCTGGCTGTCTATCAATTCAACAAAAGTCATTGAAATCTTATACAAGACGCTGTAATATACATATTAAGAGTTACGACAAGATATTTCTCTGTAGATTATTGCATGCTTGTCACTTGTCAATCTATTACACAAGCTGAAACTTTACTATTCTACATTATCATACATAAACCATTTCTGAGAAGAACTGGTTGATAATATGCCTTGGATGAAATCGTATCATATCAATTTAATGCAAATTGCTTGAATGAGAAATTGTCGTCGAGGACAAACTTGTTTTACAATCGAAGTGATTCGAAGTGAAATTTTATAGGAAGATAGAAAAAAGCTAATGAATAAGAACCGCATTTGAATTAGAAAGAAAATCTGTTTTTAATATATCCAATGACTGAATTTTGCCGTATTAACATGGATTATGGTTTATGATTTTATGGATTTGCTTTGATTCGAAATTTGATTCGCTTTGATTTGATATCTGTGAGCAATCGTGCAGCACAGATTATTACCTTCACAGTGGTTTGTAATTAATGTAAATGCTTTGCAATCCAAGTTCATATGAAAGTTTTTTCTTTATCAATGCAATTCTGCTAGCTATAACGTTGCTATTAACATCAATACCATTAATTAGCTTTATACATGTACTTATATAAGCTTAATGGTATTGTGTAAGATGCGTTTAGATTTTTGTTACCTCTATGTGGCGGTTTAAATGTTACATGTAGGTAGGTAAGTGTCGATTGCGGACAAATTAACTCGTCGTAATAATACACAACGAAGAGATAATTATGATCAAATGTATACTTTCACTATTTATAAGAGAGATTAAATAATATATCATTATTACGAACGCATAACACTCGTAATCCAAACAATATTTTGCATTTTAAGTACATCTTCAAAAAAATGTGATTAAAGTATTGCCGATGATGAATTAAAGTTTAAAAACCGTAAAATTGCTCAAATTTTAATTTACATTTTCAGCATTATTAAATTCACTTCAACCATTTAAGTTTGATTGTTACAAAAACAAAAATTCGAATAGCATGTTTAAATTTTCCAGAATTGTAATGTTTATATTATTATTTTTAAATTATAATCAATTCACAAACGTCAACTAATCAATATAAAAAATGCAATCCATCATTTTATCCGCACCTCACCTCATCCGAATCTTATCTCAATACTATCATCAACTGTATGTACGCATGCACACAACGCGCATAATTATTCAATTGCACATTTTTATGTGCTATTCATCTCGACAATTAATTATTTCTGGTTGAGTGAAAAACTCGTTATTGATGGGAAAATGATAACATCTTAAATAACTCTCCCGCAAGATGCATTTTAAGTGGATTTGAACTTTAAATTCGTTTTTAATCATTCTTTCTCGAATTTGTTCACGGGTAATGTTGCTTATCAGAAAGTCTAGACAAGATGACACGCAATTGAAGATCATAGATCATGCGTCTACGCATCTAATGATTTTTATTTAACTCACTTATCTGAAAAGTTAGTGGCACATGTCAACCAATGACTTTTTATATTACTTTATTGCATCATAATTGTAATAATTAATTCAATTTCATCATTAAAATAAATAAAACAATCAAGCAAATTAAGTAATTAATGAATAATAATAATTAATTAATGTTTGTTTTTGTTATAGTATCGAAAACGGATGAAACAACCGATGTCTTTCAAAAATCCATGGGAGTGTTCGGCCGATGGCATCTCTGGATTTGTTTCATCATCTTCCTGGTGAAGTTCCCAGTCGCCTGGCATCAGCTGAACATCGTTATCATTGGGCCAGCGCACGAGTTTACGTGCATTGACAACGTCGACAAATGCGCCGCCAACTGCAGCCAGCATGTCTTCGACCAGAGCATTTGGACCGAGACGATTATCTCGCAATGGGACCTTGTTTGCGATCGCGCCTACCTTGCCAACATGGCGCAGACGTTTACCATGGCCGGTATTCTCGTCGGCAACGCCGCATTCGGCTTCTGGTCCGATCGGTACGAGTTCATTGTCATAAATCATATTAATAGCCCACGCCAATGATAACTTCCGCCTTTGGCGTTGTTCCAAATTGAAACATTGAATAATCACTACTTAACTTAGCTAACGGGCGCACACGCTTTGATGTTTTGTTACTATGCAGGGCCGGACGCAGCCTACCGATGATGGTGGCCGTTATCATCCAGGTCGTCAGTGGCGCCCTCTGCGCATTCGTCCCATGGCTTTGGGCGTTCTTGTTGCTGCGTTTTATCGTCGCCACAGCCACCGGCGGCACAATGGTCACCAGTTTTGTCTTGGTCATGGAGTTGATCGGTTAGTCCAATCAAAACTTGTCAAAAACTTGCAGATTGTATTAATTGCGTTTTTCTGGACAGGAACAAAATGGCGCTGTACAGTGGCAACCCTCTATCAGATCCCTTTTAACTTTGGCCATATTTTGCTCGCTGTCTTCGGCTACTTGATTCGCGATTGGCGCTATTCGCAACTCGCCATCTCTCTACCCTCCATTGTGCTCATCTCATACTTTTGGATCTTGCCGGAATCCCCGCGCTGGCTTGTTGCCGCCGGGCAAATTGATCGCGCTACAAAGATCCTCGAAACCGCCGCCAAACACAATCGTCTGCCTGTTGAGAACATCGCGCAGGATGTCAAAAACTACGCCGAAAAGAAACAGAACGAAGCGGCCGCTACTGGACGCTTTGTCGATCTGTTTCGCACCCGCGTCATGTGCATGCGCACCCTTTTCGTGGGCTTCAATTGGATCGTCTGCGGTCTGTGCTTCTTTGGTATTGCACAGTACGTCGGGCAGCTGGGTGGTAACATCTTCTGGAACATTGCGGCGTCGGCGGCTATTCAGGTGCCCGGCACGTTGAGCTCCATCGTTCTGCTGGAGAAACTTGGCCGCAAACCAACGCTTATTCTTGCCAACTTGATCGCCGGGGTGTTTATGCTCGCCATTCCGCTGGTCGAGGAGGATTCGCAATGGCGCGTTGTGTTGGCAGTGATTGCCATGTTTGGCATTTCGATTTCTTTCCCTTCGGTGTATCTGTTTTCTGGGGAAGTGTTCCCTACTGTGGTCCGCAATTTGGGTGTTGGTATCACGTCGATGATGGCGCGGTTTGGATCAATTTCGGCACCGTTTGTGAGCACTTTGGACACGTACGGTGCGGCTAGTTGGATGGCGCCTGTTATCTTTGGGGTTGCACCGCTTCTTGGCGCTATTTTGGTGTTTTGGCTACCTGAGACGAGGAATACTAAACTGCCCGATACGCTCGAGGAAGCGGAAGCTTTCGGGAAGACTAAAAAGGAGATGAATGATTTGGCTAAAAATCATGCATAAGTTTTCTTATTTGTTATTTATTGAGATCTACAATTTCATTTTGTACGTAATTATATTATTTGTATATGTGTGTATGTGATAGTGTATTTTATAGTTAGTGCAAATATGTTATAATAATTGATATTGTGACAATATTTATTGTGCCAATAAATAGCACATCTTTTCACAAATAATATTAACTTTATAGAAATCGAAGCGTGTGATAAAACATAAGTAGCATCGTTGAAATTATTCTTCTAACTGCCATCGTTTACGAAATACAACGCTTTGAAAGTTAAGTCAGGTGCTTCTGCGCACTGCGCGCATTTAATTCAGCTTACGTGCAAAAACTACACCATATATTAGGCAACACGTGTGTCAACGTCATTTAAAAATGTTTCAATTATTACTTCAAATCCGAATTAATTCGATTCATTCTCATAAATTACCAACAATAAGCATTATTTATCCATCCACATCACCAGCAGACCTGCTCTGGCCTTGATGTAGCATAGCTATAAAAGAATAAGCATTCTGCATAGCCTACGAAAACGATTTAAATAAATCTCTTGTTATTTCTCTCATCTTATAGAACTTACTGATGCAAAAGTAGTCAATGCCAACCGACCAAACCCCAAAGTATCCAAAAACAGCTCACTATTCCCACGCCATACAATCATCAACACACACTTTTGGCACTCCACATCCCCCATAAACCAATCACTAAAATAAATACTATCCCCAATATCGATAGTCTCATCGATCAATCGCTGTCCGGCAAACGAAAGCAATCCCAACACCAGCAACCACCCGAATCCGTGCGAAAAAGTCGTCAATTCGGGCTGATACAGAAACTGGAACGCAATCAACGCAATAACACCCGATGTAAACGTCGCTTGCACAAAGGACACTATCGAAAGGGCTCTATTCAACTCGGCCACCAAGTCAATGATGTAGACATGATAACGCACGCAGAAATTCAGATGCTGTCTATATTCCGATGCCGTTACCTCGCCAATCGCAAAATTCTTTTGCATGCACTCTTTAAGCAATCGCACTCGTGCAATCAGCACTTCAATAATCCCGCAAAGAAAAGTAAGAGCCAATGATGCTGACAAGCTCGCCACCGAGGCACTGTAAACTTGGAGGACAACCGCCACATATAAATACGGCGGTTCGTTGAAGTAATCCGGAAGGAATGCGGGTGCCATCAAACCACATACGCGTTGGTAACCAAAGACCTCGTTCTCGCGCAAGCATGCCGAACGTCGGAGGTAATTCATGAAACCGAAACCAAGCACAGCAAGAATGGTGTAGATGGCGAAAAAATGAGCGATGAAATTCGCCCGCCGGTTGGCCACATCAAATTGGCGCGGTTTGCGAAACACGCCGAAATTGCCAATGCTTGCTGCTAGTGCAGTGATTGCTTTGTACTTGCGCATGAAGCAAATCACAACGGTGTACATGTTGACGCCGGCGCCCATTAGCGAAAAACCGGTGAGGAGATCGTTAAAAGCATAAATTTTGTTGGCTACAATTCCATCAATTTGTTTACAGGCAAAGTTTGATCAGAAACAGTTTGGTGTACAACTTACACGAATACATATTGATCATTTCCGCAATGCAGAAGACGGTGTTCCATGGGCAAAAGATAATGACGAAGGAAATTACGTCGATGGCGTCAAACTGGCGGCCATTACGCGGCAGCATGCTTATTAAGCGCAACCAGTAAAAACTCGCCTGCAGAATATCACTCTGTTCTTCATCGACAAAATACTCGCCGAAGAAGTAGTCTTTTACATCGGCCCATTTTTTTCTCAGAGACATCTTTGTTCTTTGTTCACCAAAGGACAGAACTCAACTAAATTTAACTGCGATGCAATCATGCGTAATGTAGTGGAATGTACGCAGTGCTTTGTTATCAACGCAATTATGTTCGTAAATTAAAGCGTGCTTTGTAAGTCAGGACGGTTCTGTCAATTCTGATTGATTACAGTGATTGAGGACGATTATAAAATTCCAGTACAAAATTTTAAGTAAACTAAATTTCCGAAATCTATTATAAACCAACATGGCGGATAGTAAGTACAATAACAGAGGTCTCTGTTGTATATAAAATTTGGGCATTTGATTAGCTCCAGCTGCCCCAAAGGCCGCAAAGGCCCAGAAAGAAGGGCCTCCACAGGACGTCTTCGAAGCTGGCATGGGCGACTTGGGCCGCTACCAAATCTGGATCTTCTTGCTGATCCTCCTCTGCAAGCTACCCGCCGGCTGGCACATCATCAACATAATCATCCTCGGGCCCAAGCCGAAAAGCGTCACGTGTTCAAACAGCAATGATACTTGTCCGGCCCTCGAAAAATGTGGAACTCGAACAATCGACCCGTAAACCTCCCTCTTACCAACTTGTTGGTCTCTACTGAAATGTTACCCGTTTCCTCACAGATCCCCTTTTACCGAGACAATCATCTCCGAATGGGATTTGGTGTGCGAACGTAAATTGCTCGCCGCATTGGCGCAGATGCTCATCATGTTCGGCGTGCTCGTCGGCAGCATTGTTTTTGGCATGTGGGGCGACATCAACGGCCGCAAGCTACCGCTCTGCATCGCCGTCACAGCGCAGGCGATCATCGGCACCGCCATGTCGTATTGCCCATGGCTATGGCCCTTCCTCATCGGGCGCTTCCTGATCTCGGTCTGTGGCGGTGGCGCAATGACGCTCTCCTTTGTGCTACTCATGGAGTTGATCGGTCGAAAGTGGCGCATGCCCATTGGCACTCTCTTCCAGATACCCGCATGGACGGCGCACATGTCGCTCGCCGGCTTTGGCTACGCATTCCGCGACTGGCGGTTCTCGCACTTGATGCAGTCGGTGCCCGGCTTCATTCTTATCGGGTACTTTTTCCTGCTGCCCGAGTCGCCGCGCTATCTGGTCGCCGCCGGGAAGGTCGATCGCGCCATCAAGGTGGTGACGCAAATCGCCAAAATCAACAAGCGGCCGACGGATAAAATTGACGCGGATATCCGCCGGTTTGCTGACGAGTTAGCCAAAGCAAATCCGCACAAGGGCGGTTTTGGGGATCTGTTCCGTCCGAAGCGTATCTTTCTGAGAACGGTCATCACTTGCTTCAATTGGATCGTGATTGGTGGGTGTTTTTATGGTGTGGCGCAGTATGCTAGTTATCTGGGCGGTGATATCTTTCTGAACATTACGATGTCGGCGGCGATGGAGATACCCGGTACCCTTTTGGCCACGACTCTGATTACTCGGTTGGGCTCGAAATGGACAACGATTTCGATGGCGATTTTTGCTGGTACACCTATGATGGTGGTGCCGTTTTTGGATATGACGTCGATTCTGGTGCCGTCCATGGCGCTGATTGCGATGTTTGGCCTGGCTGGACTCTTTTCCACCATCTATGTGTATACGGGTCAGATGTATCCAACGTTTGTGCGCAGCGCCGCGATTGGCTTTGGATCGATGACCTGCCGTATTGGTAGTATAGTGGCGCCGTTGATAACGGGTTTAACGGAGACCCCATGGGGTGCGGTGATGGTACCGATGATATATGGCGTATCTCCCATTCTTGCAGCCATTGCAACTCTATTCTTTCTGCCCGACACCCGCGGCGCAAAGCTGCCCGAGTCCATTGAGGACGCCATCGCTTTAGGCAAGAAACAACCGAAAGAATAAAGCGACCATTTTGAAATTGACATTTCCTTAATATGACATTAATAAATCTTTTTGTATCAAAAATGGCTGACGTTGGTAGACACTTTTAATTGATTTGGACTAGAACAGATTTATAGCTGGTTTTTGTAGCAAGCGAAGATGTCTTTGAGAAGACCATGGGTGGTTTTGGCCGGTATCAGATTTGGGCAATGTGCTTGATAGTGTTGTCCAAGCTTCCAGTTGATTGGCATCTGCTCAACGTTGTAATTATTGGCCCGCCGCCAGCTTCTGTTCGCTGCAGCAATAGCAACGATTCATGCGATCCGCTTTGCGAACGATACATCATCGATGTGTAAGTACTAAATACCTCAGTAGTCAATACCTGACTAAATCTATTTCAGTTCCCCGTTTGAGAAAACTATAATCTCGGAATGGAATCTGGTGTGCAACCGTCGGGTATTGGCCGCCACCGGACAGAGTCTGGTAATGTTCGGCATGCTCACCGGAGCCATTGTGTTTGGCGTCTGGGGCGACATCAAGGGCCGGCGTCTGCCCCTAGCCATTGCAATGACGGTGCAAGCCATCACCGGCTCCGCAACCGCTTTTGTCCCTTGGCTGTGGGCTTTTCTCGCGCTGCGATTCGTCACAGCTTTCGTGACAGCCGGTTCCATGTGTATGTCGTTTGTGCTGCTCATGGAGTTGATAGGCAAAAGATGGCGGATGCCCATTGGTTGTCTCTACCACATACCCACGGCTGTTGGACACCTTGCGCTCGCTGGGATCGGTTACGCATGGCGTGATTGGCGTCATTCCCAACTGATTGTTTCCCTGCCATCCTTTGCATTCATTGTGTACTTTTGTTTGTTGCCCGAATCTCCACGTTGGCTGATTGCTGCCGGAAAGGTGGATCGCGCCATTGTGCAGGTCACTCGTATCGCCAGGCATAATCACCTGCCAACCGACAATATTGATGGTGAGATGCGTAGGTATGTTGATGAGAATGCGAAAGGTGGTGCGGTCAAACATGGTTTTTGTGATCTTTTTCGGCCGTGTCGAATGTTTGTGCGCACCACGGTCGTTTGCTTTATGTGGCTAGCGGCTGGTTTGTGTTTCTATGGCGTCGCGCAATATGCTAGTTATATGAGTGGAGATATTTTCGTGAATATTGCCATGTCGGCGTCTTGTGAAGTACCTGGAGTGGTGTTTACTGCGGTGATGATCACGCTGGTGGGCGCCAAGTGGACGACCATGATTATGTCGGCATTTGCTGGTGTCCCCATGCTGGCTGTCCCGTTTTTGGATGACGATTCATTGGTTATACCGTCGATGGCATTGTGTGCTATGTTTGGACTTGCTGGGATGTTTGCTGCCGTGTATGTTTACACGGGACAAATGTATCCGACAATTATTCGGAGCGCTGCGGTGGGCGTTGGGTCCATGATAGCTCGTTGCGGAAGCATGTCGGCGCCGTGGATCACAGGAATGAGTGAGTTCTCCTGGGGAGCTCGTCTTGTACCGATTGTCTACGGCACGGTGCCTTTGGTTGGTGCTACCCTAACGTATCTACTCTTACCGAACACTCGCAATGCGAAACTGCCTGAGACGATTGAAGATGCTTTAGCATTAGGCAAAAAACGTTAGTTTTGTAAAATTTGTCCGTCCCTGACAGCGGCCCTGTGTAAAATATAACGGTCACGTGATGGTGATGTCATCAAAATGTTTAAAACACCCTGTATAAATACATGATGTGAATGGTAATGTAGGCAACCATAGATAATGGTAGGAAAAAATTGTGTCAGTGTCACATTGCATATTTTTGTAATTCATTTATCAGTATAATCACCTCCACGTAACGAATGCATTGTGATTAACATAAACATTGGCCGTGTACGTGCGTCGCCAGTCCATCAGACGCACGCACGCATGCGAGGGCCGGCAATTAACCAGTGACCTTTGCCGCACGTCGCTGAAATGCTACGAAAATGCTGCCGATCCGCAATGCATCGACCAACCATCCACCACGTCGGCGGCGAGCAGTGAGCGTTACCCAATGAAGATGACCCTCTCCGTGCACAACATGTCGAACGAGAATCGGTGAGTTTCAACCAGCGTATTGCACTCCGTGCCCTCCAAATCATTTGTCTCCCATGTTTGTGCCTCGAGCGCGCGCGCCCGAGTCCGAGATTGATAAGCCTACATAATGTGGTTGTAGATCAAATAGTCCGAACACGAGCCCCAGGAGTAGTCCGCGGCCTCAGCACAAGCGCGAGCACGCACGGAGCGACACTTACCTGAGTGTGAATGTCAGCTACAAAGATTGTCCAAGCATGCCAAAGAATGATCATTCACCTGTTGTATGTATCATTCCTACGATGATTGGCAGCGGAATGTTTATGATATCTGTGTTTGTAGACACCGAGTAGTATTGAGGCGGTATTGCTGCCGCTGAAGAACGGCACCGAAGCATCGCCGCCGTCCGACTGCAAGTCGGAGAGCACCGGCGGCAGTTCCAGCGGCAAGCCGAAGAAGGAGGGTCGAGGCAAGAAGAAGCCGCCATGGTACAATGTTCTGCTGTATCCAACGTACAAGAGCCGCTCTGAGGACTTTAAGCACACGTTTAAGGACGTGCCGGACGACGAACGCCTCATTGTCGGTGCGTATCTCAATCGCTTGCTGATAAGATTACGTTTGGTTCCCCCTCGAATAAAATCGTATTCAAATAACGATTTCACACCAGATGTGCGCCATTATCTTATCGCACGTATTTTTCATTCATTTGTGCGTGAGTTCGTTCATGTATACGCGCGAATGGATACCTGATCAGCGATTTGTCGAAGGTAACTAATTGCCCTGTTTTTCTCCTTGACATGGTAGATTATTCGTGCGCAATGCAAAAGGAGATCCTCGTGCAAGGCAGATTGTACGTCACACAGAACTACCTCTGTTTCTACGCGAACATCTTCGGCTGGGAGACGAACGTCTCGCTGATGTGGAAGGACGTGACGGCGATGACCAAGGAGAAGACGGCGCTCGTCATACCGAATGCGATTCTCATAGCCGCGAAGAGCGAGCGCTTCTTCTTCACCAGCTTTGTCGCGCGCGAGAAGGTGTTTCTTATGCTGTTCCGCGTGTGGCAGAATGCGCTGCTCGGTCGTCACATGAATCACACCGAGATGTGGCAGCTGGTAGGTCTCCCACGCGGTGCTGGAACAATCGCACGATGCGATAACACTCTCACAATGCGCTATTAAGATTACCGCGTAAATTCCCATTCACCACTGGTCAACAGCCCTACGCATTGATTACTCTTTGATGCCGATACACATTTATTCATATCTAGGACGCTCTTATTTGTTTGCACTCAATCGCATATTCGTAGTCGAGTTGAATGCGTGATGATAACGTTCCGGCAGGTGCACACATCGTACGGCGCCGAATTGGGCCTGACGTCCGACGACGAGGACTACATCGCGCCGGGCACCGAGGACGACAAGATGTCAGCCAAGCTGTCGGTGGAGTCATTCTCCGAGGACTGCAGCAACGCCGACATGCAGAGCGAAGTGGGCGGCTCGCTGGAGCGCTACGGCGACGACGATAAGCAGTCGATCTCGCCGTCGGAGAGCCGCAGCGCTGAAGAGCGCGAGCCACGCGACACCGGCACGCTCACGCCTGGCGCCGGTCTGCACATGCATCATGCCAACGGCAAGTCGAAGGCGAACGATAATAAGAATGGCGGTGATGGTATTCCCACCGATATGTCGGACACCTCCGATTCGGATCGTGATAAAGAAAGGTAAGCAAGTAAGGATGCGCTTTTCGATGTTGTTGTGTCATCCTCTTTGGTGTATTCTGTCGCATTCGCAAAGGGGAGGGTTGGAGTGCAGAGACGCCGTGCCGTGGTGGTTATATGCTTGTGGTCGTTGTTGTCATCTATGTGTTTTTTTGGTGTACTTTCAGGAGGGCAAAGTCATATTCACCTCGAAGTAGCAATGAACTCGATCCCGCCACGCTGAATCCCATCCTTGCCCAGTCCTTTGCCGGCAACGGCCACCCCATTTCCGGTCGCCATCGTCACGATCCTAGTCGATCGTCCAGTGACGAGACGCTATAGTAAGTGCCAGCGAAATCTCTCCCGCCAGGCCCTCGGTTTGTGTGCTGTTTTCCCTTCACTTGCTAATCTCGACTAATTGCCTGGCTCTGGAATGTGGTTGGTTGTGTATTAATTGCTCGCTCGCTCAATATTAACCCATTCATCGATCATTCTAACCACATTTCTAACAGCGTTTGGGAATTGATTAACCGCATGTGTCTAACGCGAGATGCGTGGATCGGGTTGGTGTTTGAGTTTGACTTGCATGCAACTTTTCCTCTCTCGGTTTGCAGCCCCATTTGTACGGCGCTACACGAGGGCCGTCAGCTGATGAACGAGGTGCTGCCCATCCACGTCGACCAACTGTTCACGCTGCTCTTCACCAGCAGCAAATTCATGCTCGACTTCCAAGCCTCGCGCAAGACCACCGACTTTACACAGACCACGTGGGTGCACAATTCGAAGGACAATACGAAGAGTCGGATCATGACGCTGACGGTTGCACTCAGCCAGCCTGTGGGACCGAAAACTGCCCAGGTCACTGAAACCCAGGTGAGTGGAGCTGTTCATATTTCTAAACGCCAATAAGCCAACATTTGGGGAATTTATTAAACAATGATTCATTGCAATTCGACACTGAACACGAGATTATCGCTCAGTGATACATTGAAATCTATGATTATGCCATTGACATGATGGCGCACCGGATACGTGCGTCGCACGTCGCCATTTTTGAAGAGCGCTTGCGTATAGCGTATTTGCTGCGTCGCGTCCGCTTGCGTATCGTAGAATATGTAGACGCTGCCCACGGTGAGGTCGCCCACGTAAATAGCATCCTCATCAATTACTTCGCTCAAAAGATGAGAACCTTCGAAGGATAGCGACAAGTACGTGTACTTCTTGTTCTTGTAATCGAGGCTGACCGTGTCGTCAATGTAGAGATTGCCCTGCGCGTAGTAGTTGTCCAGATAGAAGTAAAAGTTATACGGGTCTGATTTCATGTCCACTGTGGACCCGCGTACTTTGTCCTTCCTTGCAATAAGCGATCCGGCTCGATAGAATACTGGCACGGAATCCATATCCACATCGATGGTATGATGGCCCGATTCGTACATCTTGACTTGCTGCGCATTTTGCGGATTCGGATGGGTGAACCATTTTTTGCCGGGCAGGTAGAATTCTAGTTTGTCGGCGCGCTCATCCAGCACCGGCGCGATAAGCACATTGTCGCCAATCATAAACTCGCGATCCATGTCGACAACGTTCGGATCCGAGGGGTATTGGTAGACTAGCGGTCTCATGACGGGTTCACCGTAGCGTTCGTGCTCGAACCACACGAGATACCAATAGGGTATGTGCGCGTAGCGTTGATGGACCGCTGCACGGAAGCGCGCCTGAATGTCCTCCGGATAAAGGTATGGCTCGCGGTAGTCCTGCTCGTTGTTGCTGTGCGCGCGGAAGAACGGATACCATGCGCCTAGTTGGTACCACCGCTGGAAGAGCTCTTCGGAGGGACGTTGGATGAAACCGCCCACGTCGGCGCCGCAGAAACTGATGCCTGCGAGCGCCTCGCTCAGGCAGATGGGGATCGAGACGCGCAAGTGCTCCCACGTGGCGATATTGTCGCCGGTCCAAATCGCCGCGTAACGCTGCGTTCCGGCAAAGTGCGAGCGCGTCAGCAGGAAAGGCCGCTGTGTGTGATTGTCGCGCGCCAAGAGACCAAGATGCGTGCCCTTCGCCTGCATATGCCCGTACATATTATGCACCTCCTTGTGCAGAATGCCGTCGTAATGGCGGATGTCGCGCGCCATTGTCTTCTCCTCCACGTCGAACACGGCCGGCTCGTTCATGTCGTTCCAAATGTGCACAATCGGAGTGGTGTCATTGAAGTTGTCATAACGATACAACCCACCCCACCATTCCAATGCGGCCGGGTTGAAGAAGTCCACCCAGGAGCTGCGACCCGGCCAGCAATTACCCTCGTATGCGCTCTGACCATCCGGGTTCATGGTGTAGAAATGTTGCGCTTTCATCTCGTCGTAGATCTTGTAGCCGTCCTCCACTTTGATGTGCGGGTCGATGATGGTAACCAGGCGCGCGCCCATATCCTGGAGTTCCTTCTGCATGGCTAATGGGTTGGGGAACGCGTTGTAGTCCCACGTGAAGTACCGCTTGCCATTGGTGTAGTCGATGTCGAGCCAGAGCACGTCCACTGGGTAATTGTTTTCGTGCAGTTTGTGCGCCACATTCAACAGGTCGCTTTGTGAAAGGTAGCTGTAGCGACTTTGGTGGTAACCCATCGCGAATTGCGGGGGTAGTGGTGCGGTACCTGTTAACTGCGCATAGTTAGTGACAGCGCTTTTAAAGTCTTTACCGCCGGGTAGCACGAAGAAGTCAAGAACGCCAGCTTCGGTGATGAAATCCGCCGACACGCTGCTGTCGGAGTGATCAATATTGACGAAGGTTTGCGCCGGGTTGTGCCAGAAGACGCCGCTTACATGCGTGGGTCCGTGCGCGTACAGCACTGGCACACTGCCGTACAAAGACTCACGCGATTCCGTCTGGTAGAAACCGTAGTCCAGGTTGAAATGTCGATACGGTTCATTGTTGATCGTATCTTTGAGTTTGAGTCGATCGCCGTGCTCGGGAATACCATACGCGTTGTGTGCATCGGGGAACGTGAATCGCATCGCAAGAGCATCGTCGACAAACATGTCTCGCTTCCGGTTGACGAAGACATACGCATCGCTTGTTTTATGCTGGCTGGCTAGTGCGAAATCATTGATGGCGATCGCAATACGATTGACGCCATCGTCGACCTCGATGTCATCCGGAGTGTAATTCACGGTGATTGGGTTGGTTGGTAGGTCGTCGAGCACGGCGCTGGGAATCGCTTTGCGGCGGGCGTCGGCAGCGATTAGCTCCACGCGGTAGACGCCATCCCGGTAGGAGGTGAAGGTGAAGTTGTAGGCGCGTTTATTTGCATCGTTAATCACGCTCGCTTCAATGATACCCGCCTGATCGGATGCGATGATTGAATTGCGCTCGATGTAGAACTTGGAAGCGCCGCGGTTGCGCAGCGTATTGCAAAACGATTCGTCGTTGCAGCCGAACCACGCGCTCGCGCCAAGAACGAGTAGCGAAAGAAGCAGGAGCAGTTGCAACTTCGCCATTTTGCTGCACTGTTTGAGCGCATCGCGTACGCTGTGCCGTTTATAAAGGCGTTTCAAGTGGTTTAGATTGCGAGAGTTGTATTTTTCATGCAAACCTGCCAAGATAAATAAACACTCAATACTATTTGTACATGGGTTTCGTTTTTATCGCGATCAGGTGATGCTACCGTGCTCGAAAGCCGGCCGCTTGTATTCGATCGATGCGGAGACGGTGAATGCAGGCGTTCCGTACGCCGACTCCTTCTGCATCCTGGTGCACTGGTGCATCCATCGAATCTCGGAGAATCAGACGTCGATCGCCGTCTACGGACAGATCAAATACAAGAAGTCGGTATGGGGCCTCGTCAAGGGGATGATCGAGAAGAATTGCTGGTCGGGGCTGGAGGACTTTTTCACCTGTTTGAGCAAGGCGTTGAATATCGAGGCGGAGGAGTATACGACGACGGCGGTGAAGCGAAAGTCGCGTCGACGCCGCCGGCAGCAGAGCGTGCGTGCGTCCGCGGCGGAAGAGCACCATCGGTCACGCTGTCCCACCATGCGCAGTCGAGGTGCATCAACGCGACGCGAAACCACGTCGAGTTTCGCCACATTGGTGGTGTTTGCCGTGCTGGTTCTGCTTGTCGTCCTCAACGTGTTCCTTTACTATCGTCTGTGGAGTTTGGAAGATACCACACCTCCGCATTCCGTTTTAGATCTGCAAGTCTTAAAGTGAGTTCCTATAACACGCTCTGTGTCGTTTTCCAAAAGGTTATTTCGCCAATTTAGAGACCCACCCAAGAACCATGACGATTGGATCCGACTGCTGCAAAAGCAGGAGACGCTGCACACGGTGGAGATGCAGAAATGGCAGAAGCTGCTGAAGACGGCGATCGCGCTACTGCGGCAGACGGAGGAGTCCCTCACCGAGCTGCAGAAGTCGATTCATCCCGACTACACGAAGAAGATCATGGCGATCATCGAGGGTCACCAGACGGCGGGCGAGGTCATCAAGGACGACTTGTAAAAACCAGCTCTTGAGTGTCTCTTGGTAATTATTGCAATATTTTGTTCCTTCTTTCGATTCCACTCGGCAGATTTGATCTGGATGAGAGGTAGGTAAGTGAGACCAGCAGACCCTGTTGTGGTTCTGCCACAACCATATACACAAGTGATAGCAAGGAGGAAGAAGTATGGGCCGCGAACTAGTAGCATATGATACACGTCGTGATAGATGGTTTCTTAATGAGATTAGTCGACTACATTGTGATGATAAAATTAAGTGAAGATTTATTACTGGCCCACTCCGTTCTCCTCGCGTCGGCGGGCATTTGGCGAGAGAAGAACGGTGGGGCATCCCAAGGATCATTGTTGAATGTTATTACTATTATTTGTTAGGTTTTAATAGATGAATGCAATGCGTGTGTATGCAATTTTTACTGGTACCCATCGAAGTTGGTACATACGTGGGCAACGGCATTTATTATCCCCCACATTATGTTCTTGCATTTTTTGCCAACTGTGGCCAATCGATGGGTTCCGAAATATACATGTATATCACTCTCACATACACGTTTCACACTCAGAGCATATAGTATATTTTTAGCGTTTTATCGATGTTTGAAAAAAGGATGAAAAACAAATTTATCATAATATCTATGGTCATATTACGCATTCATATCGTATATGATGTACAAAAGGTACCTATTTACACACATAAACACAATTCACCAACACCATTCGCATGTCATGGTTATTATGTTATTATGAAACGTGGAAATTCAGCCACGGGAAGTTGCAAAATATATTTACAAACATCCCACACGGGCAGCGAGCAGGAGAATTTTTGGAGAGCATTCGATTTCTCGTTCAACGAGCATGAATGGCGTCCCTTCGTATACTAAACAAACACACACCTTGCCTTGCTTACGATAACGTTTTTATCTCAAATCTACTCAACGCGCAACACACTAATTACGTATACATTCACCTCCAGTACTGATGTATATACATACACGTTGTAAAATACTTGTATAAAAACCCTAAATAATGGTTAGATTAATTATTACTAGTGGAGTTAATCGACAGGGGAGGAGGTGAAAGGAGAGAATTAGATATACGAGAAGGATTTAAATTTTGAAAAATGTATACTTATACATTCTTACATCTACATACTTGAATGAAAGACACAATGCATACCGCGGAACGGGAAGTTGAATGCTCTCGCAGTGTCTTTGTCAATGCGTTCGCTCGCCCGCGCACGGGGAATAATCGTCGGGAATACTGCATGGTATTTATATTTGTTTTGAAGGAAAATGCGATACTTGTATTACTACGTGGAAATTTATGATGTTTAGAAAAAGAAATGCGAGTAAAATGTGATTATTATTGAAAATTGTTCATATTTCACTCAATTGTCGTATAATTTAAGTGTGCGAATTTAAACAGGTGGCAAGAATTCGCATTGAGTTTAAAAAGTGGATGGAAAAGAAAAAAGAAAGTTGGTACCACCGCCGGAAATTGCGATAGTTTAAATTCTGACTCCAGTAGTCATGCGATTGTGGCGCCACCATCAATGGTTGTCAACATGACCAACGTAGTAGTCTTTCGACCGCCTCGACAACCGACGCGCAAACCGTACAGCACGCTTTGCAATTCCGCGTTTTATTGTAAAATCGTCGCGTTACAGCACATATCCGCTTGTGTGAACGCGGCTGCTTGGAATTCTAGGCCGGCAATGACAATTACGCGATTCAACCGCATCGGGGAAGTGCTAAAACACGAAAATACTTGTGTGCGTTACTGACGGGTGCTTGCTTGGGTTGGCCTGGGATAACGAAACGGACGCCATTTCTCAGTTCTCCACGCGGCGTGCATTGCACTGATAATTGTTTTAGTTTCGATAACGCACGTGATGTGTACTCGCGACCGCGTCCGATGAAGTGGAGTGCTAGTGAAACCCTATTGGGTACCATCATCACAAACAGCCTACAAGGTAGATACAATTAACACCACAAATTATACATAGAAAGGCACAAGCCAGATAGTTTGTACTCGATTAAGATCTTTTATTAACGGAATAAGGCCAAATCCCGATCGGTGGATGACACTCCTCAAACCAATTTACGCATTATACAGTTTAGAACGCAAAGCAGCCCCTTATTGGGCATAGTCATACAAATCAATCAAAACGCCTTCGTCACTTACAAAATGTGTGAAATTCTACTAAGTCATTGATTTCATATCGTCGCGCACTCTCTAAACTGTTGCCGATACAAATTAATAAATATCATACATGCCAACGCAGCATATACTTAAACCGATACAATACAATTAATGCAAATCAAGGTGGATAGAGAACCCTGTCTGGCCCACGAGGCTTAAGATCAATGATGCCGCTTGTGTTTGTGTTCACCGCCTCTCGTGCGATCACGCTCGCGATCCCGATGATCACGCGGCTCACGCTCGCGCTCTCGCATCCGATCCCTCTCCCGGTAGTCCCTCTCGCGTTCACGTTCCCGCTCGCGCTCCCGCACCGGTGGACTCCTTTCCGCCCGTCGCTCCCGGTCGCGTTCACGTTCCTTCACACGCTGCTCGTCTTTCCGATCTTTATAATGACTATGTTCATTGCGATTTGCCTGTTGCTGCTGCTGCTGCTGCTGCTGCTGATGCTGCTGTGGTTGTTGCCGCGCATACTGATTATTATCCCGGCTGTAAGCATTATTCGCGTGTTGAAATTTGTTGTTGCCCTCGCGATCGCGCTGG
>JARJDR010015136.1:0-13760 GCA_030264135.1 Myllaena sp. GC000078 | reverse complement strand
TCAGAACAGTGGAGCAATTCCATTGGACACTTGTGGTGAATGAGCAGACTTTTGTGCTCATGGAGAATCTGAGATGGTTTGTGGCTGGTTTGGACCATGAGGATGAGCATTATTTGGGACAGGCTGATACCTTCTGGGGTGTAAAATACAACAGCGCTTCGGCGGGGTATGTGTTGAGTAAAGGCATCCTCAAGTTGCTCTGGAATGAGTTTCAAATGAATAAATGCACAGCTGTGAGTTTACAGTTGAATAAAGAAGATTTCACCTTGGGTAAGCCAATCAGTTTTTGTAATAAGATTACGATTAGCAACCATGTTGATTTTAGGAACGATTTTATCGAGACGAGGAATATTTCCGGCCGACACTAGGGATGTGCATGGCTATTCGACGTTCAACAAGTACAATTGGCAGCAGGAGTTCTTCCCGGGTTTGAATTACTATAAAAATTCGATCTATCCGCACAAATGTTGTAGTAGCCGAGTGATTACGTTTAAAGTAAGCTGGATTTTCATTGCTTGCAGAGGAGAAAACGAAATTATTGGTTTGATATTTCAGGGCATAGAACATGACAAATTTTATATGTATCACTATTTGTTGTATCATCTTGATGTGTTTGCCACAGGAGATTTAGGCAATCGACCGCTGGCAGCGCCGAGAGATAAAGACTACGTGAGTTGTTCTTCGCTGGTGGTGGTCGTCATCCTTCATCCTGCTTCCTCGAAATAAACCCGTTTTAATTTTTATTAATTTAAAAATTCAAATCTAGGTTTGGAAATCGTGGCTGGTCCAACATGGAATCCATCATAATGTGTCGGCTGAAGAGTACTATCGCCTTTGGGAGGAGAGCGGCATGAAATTGGACATGTTTGTGCCGGTTGATGCAAATTACAATTGATTCTACCTTCGTACTTGTTTCCTATGCCAAAGACATGACAAGAATTTTATTTATTACTATGTAGTTGAATTTTTTATAATTTATATCCTTTGTACATCGAATTTTATTTCTAAGAAATGAAGAATTTAACCATTTAAGAAATTTGGGTCATCGCAAAAATATTTCTAAGAATCGAATGCTGATTATGAAGAAGTAGTACATCTCGTCTGCGTCCCAATTAAATTCTGCATGTTGAATTTGTGGAAATACTCTCGCTGATAAGCATGCTGAACTCAATTCAGAGTTATATTTTTTCGCGCTCATGCGTTTGCCTTGACACCTTTATCATCCCGAACTTCTGCCGGCGAATGATAGGACGCATCCTCTTCCTGCACCTAAAATCCCAGTCACAGTACAATTTGTGCTTTTAGATTATCTGCAAAACGCAAATGTTTAAAATTGAGGAGAAGGAGAACGACAATAAATAGAGGAAATTCCATGATTTGCGCAGTTATTTTCATCCTGTTGTCCAAACGCTGAGATTTATACTAATTTTACTAAAAGAATTGATTGTGAACTTGATAAAAATGTGTTAAACAGTAAAAATGAAGGTGAAAATAGTGCTAATTCTATGTTTCTTATCATCAGAAACTTTTGCGTAAGTGGTTTGTTCGGAGGAAGTGATTTTTGTTAAATGCTTGGTTTATAGTGATGAATACGTACCCAAATATTTGCAAAATAAATATAATTTGAATAACAACAATTATGCGCAACCGCCGCCCGCGCCGTCAAAAACTAACCAGAAAACTAAAACAAAAACGGTTTTAGCACCAGGCACTTATAAAGGAGGTATGTATGGTTTTTCCTTTAATACAGTACTACCAACCTAAAACGTATATAATTGAAATAACCGCGTATAGGATGCGTGGGGCAACCGACACCACCGCACAATGCCGAAATGCGTTGTTCGGCATACGGAGGCTGCCGCATTACTTGCCTACCCGATCACAAATTCCCCGATGGATCTGTAAACGTGATGGTTGAATGTCGCGACGCCGTATGGATGCCGCTCACCGAATCCGGCACTTTGCAATCATGCGAACGTAATAACCGCCACTAGAATACCAATACTATTTTAAATTAACGATGTTTATAGCAATTTGCCTTCCGGAATGCGTTAATAACGGTATTTGCGTGGCGCCAAACGAATGCAACTGTCCGGATACGTTCTCCGGGCCGCAGTGTCAATTCGAGAATAAACCCTGTCTGAATTTCCCCCCAATGCCGATGAATTCGCGGCGCTCTTGTCGAGCAACGTAAGAACTTTACTAGAATTATACTATTTGCTTTACTAAAGTTGTTTTAAACCGCGGATAATGTATAGATTGTGCACCATTACATGCATGGACGGCCATCAGTTTCCGGACGGCACCGGTTTGACAATGACGGAATGCGTCGATGGGCAATGGCGGCCGACAAAGCCCGGCTGGCAAACGGTGCCCGATTGCGCCGCCACGTGCGCGCCGCCATGCCGCAATGGCGGGAATTGCCTCTCGTTCAACGTCTGCCAATGTCCACAGGATTATCGTGGACCACAATGTCAATATTGTATGTTTACCCCTAAGTTAATCTGTTTCTGACTGCTTGATTGATATGCTTGGGTTTTGTCAGCGGCCAGCGTTTGTGGCGCAAAGAAACTGCAATTCAATGGCGCCTATAACTGTTCCGGTGATGCGGATGCCTTCCATTGCTCGATTACTTGCCCGGCGGGGATACCATTCGAGTTTGAGCCGCAAGCCTACTACACCTGTCGATATGATACAGGGCGGTTTCTACCTGAACCCATTCCGCAATGCGTGTATCCGGATAACATGCAGGTCATTTCATCGGGTAGCACTTCGCATACGTATTATCGCGTTTCAAACTACTCGGTGAATTCAAATTCGCATAGTGGACAAGAGGTCACCGATGAGGACGAGGATGTTATTGTTTATACCGGTCAAACTAGCTATCGCAAGAAGAAAAAGGTATTTCTGCAGAGATGCCGGTTTCCGAGGAGAAATGTGATTGTTGATTGAGTTGCAGCCGACTAGTGATAATTTCATTAACGACACCAATATTGAGGTGGTGCCAGTGGGGCAATATGGCGTCGATGAAAGCGAATACGTTACAGTTGAGGAGAAACTACCTAAACCGGGCACGTGTTTTACCTGGGGCGGCAGCCATTATAAAACGTTCGATGGAAAGATTTACAGTTTGAATTCCAAGTGCTCTTACGTCCTAGCCAAAGACGCACGCGATGGAACGTTTACGGTGATTATTGGTAACAATGCGGAATGCAGCGGAGAGGACCCATCTAAATGCCATCGCATTGTTAAAATATATCTACAAGACAAAGAGTATATCCTGAAAAAGTCTGGTAACACTCTTTTCTTCTTTTGATCGAAACCATAAATACTATACAGTAGTCATTTTAGATGAAAATTTCCCCATTTTGGTGTCCACAAAGAAGATACATCCCATTCCTGGGCAATTACCAGGTCTGCGCGCGGAAATGGTCGCGCATTTCGTAGTAATCTCCTTGGACCCGGTGGGCGCGAAGGTCAAATGGGACGGTCAGAATCTGGTGCAGGTGGAGATCAACGAAGCGCTGTGGAACCGCACGGAGGGGATGTGTGGCCGCATGGATGGCACGTCAGGCAATGATTTGACTACCCAACAGGGCAAACCCGCCAAAAACCCGTTAACCTTTGCCAGCAGTTGGAAAGCGTCCTCTTTAGAAGGTATTCCGTGCGAATTCTTTCAGTAAACCAGTCTACTAGCTGATATTTTAGATGAATGCAACGAGATCCCTACTGAACAGCATGCCTGCTCGGAATCTGCTGTGAAAATGAAGCAAGCCGAGGAGTTCTGTAGGAAGATACTCTACGATAAAAAGTTCATGGCTTGCCAAAAGGTCGTTAAGGTAAACCTACTATTGGATGCGTGCAAGGCCGATTATTGCTCCTGCACTAAACCGAACCCCAACGAATGCGCCTGTGATGCTCTAAACATCTACATTCGAAGCTGCGCGTATAAAGGGGTCAAGAACCTGGTCAGTTGGCGAGATGAGAAACTCTGTCGTAAGTCCCGCGGGGAACTCTTCCAAGTTTAATGACTAATACAATTTTCGATAGCAATGACTTGCTCGGGTGGCAGAATTTACATGCCCTGTGCACCAGTTGGAGGGCAAGCGATCTGCGGTGCATCGGTGGAGAGTGTCAGCACTGCCTGCGAGGAGGGTTGCTACTGCCCATCTGGTACACATCTCCATAAGAACACCTGTATCACCAAGGACCAATGTCCGTGTCGACTGCGCGGGAAGGATTTCGCACCGGGCGCGAGTGTGCCTAAAGACTGCAACACCTGTACATGCAGTCAGGGTCAATGGATCTGCACGCAGGTGACGTGCGGTGCTCGCTGTTCCGCACTAGGTGATCCGCATTACATCACCTTCGATGGCAAACGCTACAATTTTATGGGCCAATGCACTTACTATCTGGTCAAACACGACAATTTCAGTATTGAAGCAGAGAACGTTGCGTGCAGTGGCGCCATTTCAGCCGAGATGAATTTTCCGATCAGCATTGCCGCCGGTTTGCCATCGTGCACGAAGACTGTTACAGTGCGCTACGGTGGGCTAAACATCAGACTTAAACAAAACCATGACCTGGTGATCAACGGCAAGGACGTTTCTACTCTACCGTTTTACGCTTCCGGTGTAAAGATTCGAAGTGTCTCGTCCATTTTCATGGTCGTCACACTACCTTCCGGTGTGCAGGTGTGGTGGGACGGTTTGACACGGGTCTATGTGGATATGCCCGCCACTCTGAAAGGTTCTACTCAGGGTTTGTGTGGTACATTCAACGATAACCAACGCGACGATTTTCTCACGCCTGAAAAGGACGTGGAGACGTCGGTGACGTCGTTTGCCAACAAATGGAAGACTGCTGAACGCTGCAATGATGTTGCGGACAGTCTCAAATCACATCCGTGCACCATAAACGTGCAGAACAAGGCGGCCGCTGAGAAGCACTGCAAGGTTCTGCGGTCTACAATATTTGACGCATGCCACTGGTACGTTGACCCGGAACCGTTCTACGAAGACTGCTTGTATGACATGTGCGCTTGTAATGGCAAGCTGGCCAACTGCTTGTGTCCGATGATTGCCGCCTATGCGCAGGAATGCGCTGACAAGGGTGTGAAGATCGCATGGCGTGCGGATGTGCATGAATGCGGTATGGTGTGTCCACCGGGTCAGACCTACCAGATGTGCGGTAACACATGCGCTAGGAGCTGTCACGATCTCGCCACGCAGACCGATTGTCGGCCGCAATGCGCGGAAGGGTGTAATTGTCCCGAAGGTGAAGCACTAGATGATTCCGGCGAGTGTGTGCCGATTGGGCAGTGTCGGTGTCATCGCGATGGACTCGACTTTCCAGCTGGGTTCAAAGAGGTGCGGATTGCAAACGGCAGAAAGGAATTATGGTATGGTAAAATTGGAAAGATAAAACTATACACTAAACGGATTACCTACCTATTCTTATAGCACTTGTATTAATGCTGATTGGCAATGCAAACCAGCAAAGGCGCAAGACCAGGATCAATTCCCGCCGGTAGCGCACTTGCAGTCCAAGTGCAATGCCACGAGAAATTTGGTGTTTACAACCTGCGAGACTCCAGAACCAATCACCTGCAAGGTAAGTTCATTTTAAACTGTTTTATGAGTGTTTTGATATCCTCCCCTGGTGTAGAATATGCATGACCCGGACCTGGTCTCTGCCGAGATCTGCCATGCGGGCTGCGAATGCAAAAAAGGCCACGTGCTGGACACACGCACCAAAATGTGCGTCCCACCATCCGAATGTCCGTGTCATCATGGTGGAAGGTCGTACAAAGAAAACGCAGTCGTGCAGAGTGATTGTAACACATGCAAGTGCAAGAATGCCAAATGGGAATGCACCCAGCGGCAATGTTCGGCCGAATGCAGCGCATGGGGTGATTCGCATTTTGAAACCTTTGACGGTCGCCTTTATGACTATCAGGGTCAATGTGATTACGTCCTAGCGAAAGGCGCCATTACCACGGACGATGCTTTCGATGTGGTTATTCAGAATGTGCCCTGTGGAACGCTGGGAGTGGCCTGCTCCAAATCTGTTACGATCAAGGTTGGGGCTGGAGGCCAACAGGAGGCTATCACATTGACCCGCGGCAAACCAGTAAAAGATAATCAGATCTTTAAACGGTTTACCGTCCGCAACAAGGATCTGTTTACGATTATCGAAGCTGCAGATTTGGGGCTGATCATCCACTGGGACAAGGGTACTCGCGTTTATGTCAAGGTGGATCCGCGATGGAAAAGCAAAGTGAAGGGTTTGTGCGGTAACTACAACGATAACGACGCGGACGATTTTCAAACACCATCGGGCGGACTCAGTGAAGTGTCGCCGATTCTCTTCGGGGACTCGTGGAAGCTGCAGAGTTTCTGCGCGGAGACACGTGAAGTCCTCGACACTTGTGAGCAACGTCCTGATAGAAAGGTTTGGGCCGTCTCCAAGTGCAACGTTCTAAAATCAGCGAAATTTGCACCATGCCATGCAATCGTCCCAGTAGAACACTACCTGGAACGCTGTGTCTTTGACTCGTGTGCTTGTGATCAAGGTGGCGATTGCGAATGCCTCTGCACAGCGATTGCAGCGTACGCACAGGAATGCAGCAGCCAGGGAGCACCCGTTAAATGGCGCTCGCAAGAGTTGTGCCCTGTGCAATGCGATGAACGCTGCTCCGAATACAGTTCCTGTGTGTCAACGTGTCCGGTGGAGACTTGCGATAATCTACTCATCCAGAGTCCGTTGAGCAAACTCTGCAAGGAGGATTCGTGCATTGAAGGCTGTCAACCGAAACCTTGCCCTGCAGACCATGTTTATGCGAATGAGTCGCTTCTGACATGCGTGCCAAGAAATCTGTGTAAACCAGTCTGTATGGAAATCGACAATGTGGTGTACTACGAGGGTGATCTAATGGAGGAAGACCGTTGTCATACCTGCTACTGTTCGAGGGGCAAGAAATCGTGCAAGGGTCAAAGTTGCCCAACGTCGATGACCACCACGGAGACGCCCAGTCACGAACAGGATCGTCAATGCAAACCGGGCTGGAGCGATTGGGTGAATCAGGATCATGCTGGTCAAGGTAAGACGGGCGATAATCGGTATCTGGAAAACGAGATGCTACCGGATGAAATTGTCCTGAATAACATGGCCGGGTCGTCGAAATGTGATAAAGATCAGATGATTGATATTGAGTGTCGCACGTGCAAAACGCATCTCTCGCCGAAGGAGACGGGCATGGATGTGGAGTGCAGTCTGGAGCACGGGTTGATATGTCGGTCCCAAAAAGGTCATCGACCGTGTCCGGACTTTGAAATCAGAGTAATGTGTAAATGCGGTAAGTGGCAATCTGTAGAGATACAAAATGGCAAGTTATTAATGGGTATCTGTTCAGATCCACCTGTAATTCCGTGTGATCCACGCAGACCCAACGAGGAATACCCAGGGGATTGTCAGAAATTCTATCAATGTGCTCCGTATAAATCTGGATATGGTCTAGTTGAGAAGATCTGCGGAGAAGGCACATTGTACAATCCGCAAACGATGATCTGCGATTGGCCTAGTAATGTCATCAGTTTCAAACCGGAGTGTGGAGTGATACCACCATTAGGGATCGAAACTACCACAGGAGCTGGTCCTGATCAAGGTAAGTGATTTATCCGTATTTTGTTATTTTTATGAGTGATTGTATTAATTGTTAGAAATGTGCGATGCTGGACAAAGATATGACAGCTGCGGCATTGAATGCGATAAACTCTGCATGCACTACGCGTACACCATCAAACAGGTGAAGGGTTTCTGTCAGCATAACACTCCCTGCGAAGCAGACTGTGTGTCTGCCGAGCGAATGCTAACTTGCCCAACAAATCAGCTTTGGGCCAACAACCATACTTGCGTGTCCGTGCATGATTGCATGTGTGCGTCGCATGATGGTAAACCCGTCAAGCCGGGCACTATCCACAAAGAGTCCGATTGTATGATCTGTCAATGCGTCGACAATTACTACACTTGCGATAAGACCGCTTGCGGGGAGGACGAGCAGAAGGTGGTGTTTGCGACGCAAATGTACGAGAACGCGACGCGCACAGTGGAGATCGGTCAAATCCTAGTGGTCTTTAGTACAGTCACCCCACCTAAAGACTGCCCTCCGGAAATGTACTCGGATTTGATTCAAGGGGAAAAACCTTTGGAAGACAACGCCTTTTCCGCTAGCAGTGTACTTTCGGCAAATTTCGCCGCGCATAATGCGCGTATTGATGCCAAAGCCAATGCCAATTCGGGCGGTAGTTGGTCGCCAAAAGACTCCAACAAGGAACAGTTTCTGCAGATCAATCTGGGTCGACAAGAACCCATCTACGGGGTGGTCATTAAGGGCAGCCCACTATATACTGAATACGTGACCAGTTTCAAAGTGATGTACGCACATTCCACGGATGGTATTTGGCATTTTGTCTTGAACCGTGCCAAAGAACCACAAATCTTCCGAGGTTGTATGGATGGCAACATGCCGGTTCAGCACATCTTCGCGCTGCCGATCGAAGCACAATACGTGAAGATCTTACCGCAAACCTGGCATGGCAGCATTGCGTTGCGTGTGGAATTGATTGGTTGCGGTGTGGGTCGATCAACAACGGCTGAGTTTATTACATTTGCACCGCCGCGTCCGGATTGGTGTTTGGATCCGATGGGTCTTAGCGATGGTACCATGTCCGATCAACAGATTGCCGTGAGTTCCGAGCTAGGTCCAGGGAATAGTAAGAAAGAGCTGCGATTGAACGCCTCGACAGGTTGGCGACCCATCACCAACTCACCGTCGGAATTTGTCCAATTCGACTTTATGGAGCCACGCAATATCACTGGTTTTGTATCGAAAGGCGGCCCATCCGGCTGGGTGACTGCGTTCCGCATTAAATACTCGCATGATGGTAAAACATGGATGCCCATTATGGACGATGGGCTGATGCAGGAGAAGACCTTCCTGGGGAACTTTGATGAGGGCACCGCGCAAATGACCAACTTCCTCATGCCCACACTAGCAACCTATGTGAAAGTGATTCCATTGCAATGGCACAAAAACATTGAATTACGCCTTGAGATGAATGGCTGCTATCTGCCTTATCCGACTGTGATGGAACCGGAAGTGAGCAAAGCGCTACCTTCGCCCTGCAATGAATGCCCTGAAGTCAACGGTGGGCAACTAGAGATGGGCGCTTGCCGTTGCGAGGCGAATACCTGGTGGGATGGAGAGAAGTGTGTCACGCGGCCAGAATGTCCCTGCATCCAAGGGCACTTTGTATACCCAATTGGTACCGTTTTCGAACAGGAGGACTGCTCGCAATGCGTTTGTAAGCTTGGCGGTGTTCCGCATTGCACACCAAAGACATGCCCACCATGCGCGGAAGGTTTACGCAGTACGGTTACCAGCACGTGCAGTTGCGTATGCCTACCATGTGATGAAGGTACCACTCTTTGCCCTACGAGCAACATTTGCATCAACAGCACTTCTTGGTGCGATGGCATTCGTGATTGCCCCGATGATGAAATCAACTGTCATACAACATCCACCCAGTTACCAACAACAATCTATGAGGAATTATTGGGTACCACGAAAATTAGCCAACAACTTGTTGAAAAGTGTCCAGTGCTGGAATGTCCACCCGATTATAAACCCATCGAGAAACCTGTTAATTCACAGCAGATTTCTTATATATCAACCATGTTTTCGACATACAGCAAAAAGACACCAAAGACCACAACGTTCGACTTTGACAAGCCGCCAAATGGAGGTCTTAAGGGTGGTAACAGACAGCAGCTTCAAAGACCCGCCGATATTGACCATCAAGGTGGTGGCAACGGCCGTAAAGGACGCGAAGAGTGCCCGGAATTTGTTTGCGTGTCCATCAAACCGACACCGCCGGTGAAACCAAACAAACCATGCCCACCGGCACGATGCCCACCCGGATATGACCCCGAATTTCTTTCCGAGGCGGAAACCGACAAGAGCAAATGTCCGCAGTACGCTTGCGTACCTACGCCGCTTCCTGAATCGGTGTGCAACATCACTGGCAAGACTTTCAACACGTTCGATGGCACCGAGTTCAAGTACGATGTCTGTAATCATATTTTGGCGAGAGATTTGCAGCACGCCGAATGGGATATTTTGCGTGAGTAGCTAAACTCGACCTGTAGATTGGTTGCTTTCATTTATTTTTAAAGTCCAAAAGAATTGTACGCACTCCGGATGCACACGCAATCTGATTATTCATCACAACGACCACACGTTTATCTTGCACCACGATATGTCCGTGGAGTTCAACGGGTTTAAGTATTCGATGGCGCAGACGAAGAAGATTGGCAGCAATTCGCAGTTCTTTAGCATATCGCGTTTGGGCAATACACTGCTTTTCGTTTCGAACCATTTTGGTTTCTGGGCGATTTGGGATAATCAGGGCAATCTCAAACTGGGGGTTGCTAGTAAATTGACAGGGAAGGTGGATGGCCTTTGTGGGTTCTACAATGGACGTACGGATGATGATAAACGGCAGCCGGATGGCACTGAGGCGCGAACAACAGCGGAGTTTGGCGACAGTTGGCTGCAGAACGAGGGCAAGTTGCAGTGCGATACTGCTGCATGTCCGCCGGACATTCAAAATAAAGCTTGGGATATGTGCAATCAAATCAAGTAAGGTCTCAATTAATCAATTGGTAAATGTCTTAATGTTGGGGGTTGGGGTTGAACAGGAGTCAAGTTTTGAGTCCCTGTGCAAAAGTTATGGATTTGGATGCGTTTGTGAGTCGTTGCTTGGAGACCACTTGCAGTTGTCTGCAACGTGCCAAGGAGAATGGAACCATGGAGGACGCTTGCCGCTGCAAGGCTTTGGAGACGTTTGTCGTGGACTGCATGATGCTTGATAATGAGATAGAGTTGGTTGATTGGAGGACATTGCATGACTGCCGTAAGTTACTAGTTTTACTAGCTGGTTACCACTTGGTTACCACATTTTGTTTCTAGCGGTGAATTGTGAATCGCCTTTGGTCTACCAAGACTGCTACCGCCGACGCTGTGAACCGTCATGCGAATCCATCGCTGATCCGAACGCCTGCCCCAAACTACCGAGCATGTGCTTCCCGGGCTGTTACTGCCCGCCAGGTCTCGTGCGCAAGGGCGACGCTTGCATCAAATCGTCCACATGTAAAGACTGCGAATGCAACGTCCTACCGCATTTGCAATACGTCACCTACGACGATGCCAACTTCACCGTCAGCGGAAATTGCGTGTACGTAATGTCGCGCGACGTGCTCGAAAAGTACCACGACGAGCACCAGTTCCAAGTGCTCGTCACCAATCACCCGTGCCGCGACGACGCGAGTCGCATGTGCGTCGGCAAGATCACCATCCTCCATCACGGCCACAAGATCCACGTATACTACGACACAGCGCGCAACAAGCTCAAGCTCATTGTCGACGCCGAACGCGTGGAGGACTTTGCCGAGATCGCCGACTGGGCGCACGTCCGCACGACGCCATCGAAGCACATGAAATTGCTGCTGTTCAAGATCCAAGTGGAAGTGAGCGTCTATTTTCCTTCCTTGGGCGTGAGTGTGAAAGCGCCCTCGCATAAATACGCTGGCAAGCTGGAAGGTTTGTGCGGGGATTGCGATAAGGACGCCGGAAATGATATGCGAACGCCGGGGGGCGTTATCGAACCGGATGTCGATGAACTGGGACCGAGCTGGTTGTATGACAAGCTTCCGGGCATGACGAATGAAAACTGCCAGAATCAGCCGAAGGAGGAGTGCCACATTCCGGCGGCGGAGTTGGATCCGTGCATGCAACTACTGGACAGCACCCGATACGCACAGGTAAGTGATGCAATTTCCGGTAACAAACAGTATGAATGCGCTTGCAGTTAGCGCATATAGACCTTGAACTACATAGTTACGACTAGAACTATGCGGGTTGTATGCAGTCTATGTAACTATGCAGTATTATGTAAACATTCGACGGCCGGTGTTAGGATTGTGTCAAACTGACTGTTATAAACCGGAAATAATTTAATATAATGTCGGGTAAATTGGTGGTGATTGGTGGAGGCACCGGCTTCATCGGCGGCCATCTCGAGCGCCTGCTGCTAAGGCGCGGCTATGAAGTGCGGATCGTTACACGCACGCCCAAAGCGAAAGAGCACATGTCATGGGAGAATCTGCGCTCCGGCGGCCTGCCGAACAACACGCACGCCGTCGTGAATTTCGCCGGTCAGAACATCCTTGACATGAAGCGGCAGTGGAATTCGAAGTTCCAGAAGCTCGTCTGGGACTCGCGTATAGAGACGACCAAAATGTTTGCAAAATGCATCAAAGCGTCCGACTGCAAGATCGGCTCCTTTACAATCATGTCGGGCGTGGGCATCTACGAGCCGAACAAGCACGTGTACGACGAGACCGGACACGTGTACGATTTTGACTTCCTCTCGAAGATGTGCATCGAGCTGGAGAACGTCGCCAAGCTGCCGTCGGATGCGTCCTGTCGCAACGTCATCATACGCAGCGGCATCGTCTTGGGTCGCGAGGGCGGCATGATTAAAAGTCTCTACCTACCCTTCCGGCTTGGTTTGGGTGGACCGATGGGTAGCGGCAAGCAGATCCTGCCATGGATCCACGTCAGTGATTTGACAAACCTGATACTGTTTGGCATTGAGCACCCTGGTGTTTCCGGCGTCTTCAATGGCGTGGCACCAGAGCAAACCACCCACAAGGAATTTGCTCAGGCATTTGCCGGGGCTATGAATAGACCCGCTGTGATCCCAATGCCGGAGAGCGTGCTCAAGCTGATGTTTCAGGAGCGCCACAAGATGATCACCACCGGGCCGCGAGTACGGCCGGAGCGCGCGCTTCAATTGGGTTTCAAGTACGCGTTTCCGTGCATCAAAGATGCCTGCGAGAGTTTGTGCAAGCCTGTGGCCGATAGTTCATTGCCCTAGATTTATATACCCTATCTAGTTTATATATCTAACTTTACAGTATACAAATAAAGACTTAAGTGCTATTAGTAAACCATGCATGGCGTTTACAGTGCCACCCGGTGCTGGACCCGGGTATGTTCCTGGAGTGGTGCCACAAGGACACCGCATGCGGCGAGCGCCAGTCTGCGGAGCGAGCGTGCGCAGCGATCGGGTCGTACGCGCGCGAATGCCTGAGCAACGGCTTTTGCGTGAATTGGCATTCCACGCTTTGCCCACAACGCGAGTGCCCTACCGGACAACACTATGAGACCTGTGGCACAAGCTGTCCGCAAACCTGTGACGCCTCGTCGTCGACCAACTGCCATGAAGTACCCACTTCCGGATGCTTCTGCGCGCCGGGCACGGTGCTGCTGAACGGCACCTGTGTGGAGGCACGTAAGTGTATCACCTGCGACCAGCAGGGCCACCATCCAGGTGATCATTGGACACCGGACCCTTGCACGCAATGCGAGTGCGAGGGTGCGAGTATTCGCTGCGAGACATTGCACTGTCCGGCGGTGGATACGGTCTGCGAGAGCGGCTATACGGCGGTGAAGCTTGCGAAAGAAGCGGAGGAGTGCTGCGAAAAGTATGTTTGCGTACCAGCGGCGACGGCACCGAGCACTTGCGATCCACCGCAGGAGCTGCAGTGCGCGCATGGGCAGTCTGCTAAGCTGGTGAGCACCGCCGACGGGTGTCAACAGTTTGTGTGCCAGTGCATACCACCTGAAGAATGTG
>JARJDR010015131.1:0-10900 GCA_030264135.1 Myllaena sp. GC000078 | reverse complement strand
GCGGAGTTCGGTAATGATTCGGGCGCGAGAAATTCGAAGAGAACGCCGCATAGCGACACGAAGTGCTCCATTTTTTTAGCATTTTCTTTCATATCGGTGTAATCTATATCCAACATACAATAATCAATTAGTTATAGGATCATAGGCAATGATAGGGAAATGAGGAGAACTTACGAGACATGAGATCTTTAAACATGCGGAAATTCCCTTCAGTGTAGTAGCTTTTTATGAGATCTCCACCCTTGCGTAACTTGCGAATGAGTCGCGCAAGCATACGAGCGGCATCGGGGATGACTTTCGGTGAGATACGCCGTAGACCCTGGCATTCCGGCTTGTGCACCGACCATGCCTCGCGCTGGCACCCTTTGCCGCAATAGTAGACATAGTGGCAGTTGGAGCATTTCAATAGTTTACCCCTAAGTTCCAAAATTAAACCATAAATATCTACTCTAAACACTATTTCTATCTTCTTACTTTTTAAAGCAATTATCGCAATACTGCGTGTGGAGTTTGGAGCTGAGCACATAGACGAAGGGTTCCTCCTTGAGCAGCGTGGTGCCGGCCGCAATCCTCTTCTGCACACGCATCGCACCGTCGTCGGCTTGCGTGCAGCACTGGCAGATACAAAATACGTGAGTTTATTTTCGGGCGCCGTTGCGTTTTGGGTTGCACGCGGAAAAAATAAACTGACCGCAAAAGTTATTTATAATGACGCTTCTTCCGTGAACTGGAAACTCGAAATAGCTTGCAATCCGAGCGTATTTATCGTATTGCAAACGTTAATTGAACAAATGCCGAAAGCATAACGCGTGCGGTGATCAGCCGGGGGACGCGCATGGAATTCGCAGTTCTTGGCATGCGCCGCCAAGGACTTTATCCGCCGTATTTATATTATATCAATACATCTAGAACTAGAACTAGGTACTAGGTACAAATTGGCTTGACGAAAGTCGCCGCTAACTAGTTTCGAAGTTCGATGCGGTGGCAGAGATAAAAATATCTTCTACGTCACGGTGACGGTTGCTACTTAAGTTCTAGTATACAAATTTGAGCGTTTTTTACCTCATCCATTGCGGTGTTAATGTTGGATAGGCTTAGAATTAATTAACACATTCATTACTGTGATTGCGATGAAAATTATTAATTTCCGAGCACATGAAAACAATAACATAACCCCTTTGTCATGCACCGGATGACGTACGGACACTTGTTCAGTGAGCACACACCCCGATGGCAAACTCTTCGGCAAGAAAAATTCCCTAACTGCAAGACGCGTTTTGTATTTCCCAGGGGGCGTTGTGATCGAATTTGTCATTTTAGGGGCGCCCTCTGGTGTGACTTACAATTTGTGGTTCTCAAACTGTGTGCCTGACACATGAGCGCGAATGAAAAAGAACGATAAAAAAAAGGAAAACAAGTGGCACCACTTCACACACGTGCAGATTGCTCTCTGTGGCCGCTACACTTTCGTTTTTTTAGTGCCCGTCAGTGCCCAATTCGCAATTCCGCAAGTAAATGGTCATCGTCTGCATCGTCCCACGCGCAAAATCTAATACCTTCCTTATTTGTTTGTTTACTCGGAGCGCATTTCGTGCGTCATCCATCGCAATCGAAATCATTCCTAATAAACATACATACATAATTCGTTTGGTGATACCTCCCACAGTAAAACGTGAATTAATCAATATTCAAATCTACATCAACAACAACATCGAGCATTGCCTGACTGGGCTGACTGGCAATCAGCAAGAGCAATTTCGAATGTCGCCGGCGATGGATGCTCTCAGGGCCAATTGCCGATCGAAATAGAAAACGCAACGTAAATAACAACGTCGCAGAAGGAAGGGGCACACGCGCAATTAGCGAAATAGCAAAACACGCTGCGAGCAAGGCCGTCCGTCCAACGTTTATCGCGAACGCGCTCGCTGTGTTAGTGAAGGAAGGCAAAAATATTATGGCGCGTGTCCCACGAACAAACGCATGTGTTTAACATTTAGTGCGTGCGCTGGTGAATAAACAAAGCAATCATACACGCGCGCGTGTGTCATTCTATTCTCCTATGTAATCGTTGTTTCCGATACTTATCGGATTCATCCGTCGTTCAATCATCGAGCACGCGCCGCGGTGTGCAATTACGGGCGCACTCATCGATAATCTTTATTAGGATAGTACAATAGCACAGTGATAAGACACTCCACGGAATGCGATTTGCGAATAGTTGTGAGCATCGGCGCACCGCCGGACAGTGATGCATTCGCAGCCGCAACATTTGCATGATGGAAGTGGCTAATTTGATAGCAAACATCGACTCGCGCTTCGGCGCGATCGCCCAGAGCACATGGAAGGACCAGTACGACTTGTTCTTTTCCACTGACTCTTATGAGGTAATTATCACCCCTAATCACTCATTTACATAAACTTGCAGCAACGAAATTGATACAATAGAAACATTACATCTGTTCTTGTTTCCAGCCTTTGTATTTGGTCATTGTCGCAATCGTAACAACCATTCTAACGGCGATTGTCTTTCTGCTACGAAGATGGGACAAAAAAGGTAAATTCTCCTTGAGATTAAAGTGCAGATAAGTCCCATGTATGACTATCATGTTTTATAATTACTGTGATTAATCACTTTGTTTGAATGATACATGATGATATGTTCTCCCAGTTATTGTGCGCAAAGAGTCTCTTACACCTGCGTCGCGTTTCCGCAAACGCGACAAAGCACTCTTCTACGGTCGCAAGATGCTGCGGAAGGTGCGGTCGATCTCCGGCCAAGTGCGTAATTCCGGTCAGGGACGCAAACGGAAGATGGTGATGAAGTTTGCGCGCCGCCTGCTGCAGCTCAAGAAGGACAACGAAACCGAGCAACTAAAGGTAATTAACAGCAAAACATGGAATTTGAATGTTACTTCACACTCTATTATTACATAATTAGAACTATTAGTTCAATGCCATTACCATGGCATGTGTAAATTTGAATTGCAAATGTCGCATGGCCAAGACCGTGTGCTACATATGTAGATTTGCGATCATTGTGACACGTTCGGTTTCCGACTAGGTGCTGGAGCCGCCAGCGGAGTACCTGCAGGAGGATATTAGCGACGAACGTATGCCGCCGGACCTGCTCTACATGTTCCAAAACATCCGCGTGTTCGGCCACTTCGAGAAGCCCATCTTTCTCAAGCTCTGCAAGCATACGGAGATCATGACGGTGCATGCCGGCACGTTACTGTTCAAGATCGGCGATCCCGACGAGAACATCTACATTGTGCAGAACGGCCGACTGCAGGTGTATATCACGATGGATGGTAGCACACTGCCGCTGAAGATCGTGCGCACCGGTGAATCGGTTGCTTCGTTGCTCAGCTTCGTGGATGTGTTGAATGTAAGCCTGTTAGAGGAAATCTTATTCGGGGGTTTTATTCGGGGTTAATTTTACAGGGCTACAAGAAACCTTACCGTACAATTTGCGCCAAAGCGCTCGAGGATTCCACGGTGGTGAAGCTACCGATGGCTGCGTTCTTGGAGATCTTCAAGGACAATCCGGAGGTACTCATCCGTGTGATTCAGGTGATCATGGTGCGATTACAGCGTGTGACCTTCACTGCGCTCCATGAGTATCTCGGACTTAGTGCTGAGCTTATTGGACCTGTAAGTACATATTTGATTTGAATAGGGAAATCAGATGGGAATTTTGCAATTACCAATTTTCAGCTTCCCCGCCCATCCAAACGAACATCAGCTATGCAGCTGTCGCCGAATAAGGGCGCGCGCAAATACGACAGCGACATCGATCCTTCGCCCGTCTCCTCGAGCACCACTATACCCATTCCGATCCCCTTGAAGAAACCGCTCAAGCATCGCAACTCGTTAAACAACACACCCGATATGATCCCGGACAGCGAACGCGCTTTCCCGCCCGACATCCAACTCGACGCGTTGCCGCCCGACGACGAGTCTGAGCGCCGCAAGATGTCACGCGACCACAGCGAGTTTGTAGCGCTCGCCTTCGACGCGTTCCAGAAGGAGCTCCACTTCGACGACGACACAATGCTGCGCGATAAAGTCGAAGTGCGTGAGGTCAGCTCGGGCACCTACCTGATGAAGGAGGAGTCCAACAAGGACGTGGCGCTCGTCTACGTGCTCACCGGCAGCCTGGTGATCTCGCAGCGCACATCCGAGGACGACAACGAGGTGAGCACGTACACGGCGCATCCGGGCGAGTTCGTCGGCGGACTCGCCGTGCTCACCGGCGAGCCAAGCTACTTCACCGTGCGCGCCAAGCACTTCTCGCGCATCGGCCTCATCTCGAAGACGACGTTCTACAACCTGCTGAAGGAGCAACCGCGTGTTGCGCTCAACGTGGCGAACATCGTCATCCGGCGGCTGTCGCCGTTCGTGCGGCAGATCGACTTTGCGCTGGACTGGATCTTCCTCGAAGCCGGGCGCGCAGTGTATCGTCAGGAGGAGGAGAGCGACTCGACGTTCGTTGTGCTCTCCGGCCGCCTGCGATCTGTCATCACGCATGGCAACGGGAAGAAGGAGCTGGTGGCGGAGTACGGTCGTGGCGATCTGCTGGGCATCGTCGAGATGGTGACGCACACACAGCGCAGTACGACGCTGATCGCCGTGCGCGATACCGAGCTCGCCAAGCTACCCGAGGGTCTTTTCAATACCATAAAGCTGAAGTATCCGATCGTGGTGACGCGTCTGATCAATCTGCTCGGCTTGCGTATTTTGGGCACCTGGCAGAATCCGAATCTCACGGGGCGTAAGCAGACAAAGCAGCCGTATGATGCGCGGCCGTCACAGCTGAACTTCTCAACGGTGGCGATTGTGCCCGCTTCGGATGACGTACCGATGACGGCGTTCACCTTTGAGTTGTACCACTGCCTGACGGCGTTGGGGCCGACCGCGCGTCTCACCTGCGACGTGGTGCGCAAGGCTCTCGGCTCGACGATCATGGATCCGAACAATGAGTACCGGCTCACGTCGTGGCTGGCTCAGCAGGAGGACCAGCACAAGATATGCCTCTACCAATGCGATAATACGTTTACGGCGTGGTCGCAGCGCTGCGTGCGACAAGCAGATTGTATTCTTATCGTCGGTCTGGGGGATAAAGAGCCGCTTGTCGGGAAGATGGAACGCGAGATTGAACGCATCGCATTGCGCACGCAGAAGGAGCTGGTGCTGCTGCATCGCGAGGTGAACGGCAAGCCGCAGAACACGGTAGCCTGGCTGAATATGCGCTCCTGGGTGTCGTCACATCATCATATTCTTTGTCCAAAGCGCATGTTTTCACGTAAATCCCTATATAGGATTGTAAGTACCTCTACTTATACTCCAAAATTTGTAAATTCATTTTTTTTTCAAATGTTCTAATTTTGTTTGGCAGAATGAGTTATATTCGAAAGTGTGCCTTTCGGAGCCGAACATCCATTCGGACTTTTCACGCCTGGCGCGCTGGTTGACCGGCAAATCAGTGGGTTTGGTGCTCGGTGGAGGTGGTGCACGAGGCTCAGCGCACATCGGCATGATTAAATCAATCATTGTATGTATCACTACTTGAATCTCTACTCGTACTTCTTCATCATTGAGACTTGTTTAATTAGGAGGCGGGTATTCCCATCGACATGGTGGGCGGCGTAAGCATCGGCGCGTTTATGGGAGCGCTCTGGTGCAAAGAACGCAACATCACCACCGTCACCCAAATGGCTCGCGAATGGTCAAGAGTAAGCCCGTTTTCTCCACACAGCTTCCCAGCAATCAAAACTTATCCCTAACTATTTGCAGAAAATGACGCAATGGTGGCGACAGATTCTGGACCTCACCTACCCGATGACGTCGATGTTCAGCGGACGGGACTTCAATCAGACGATCCGCAGCACCTTCGGAGACACGTTCATTGAGGATCTGTGGCTGCCCTACTTCACCGTCACCACCGACATCTCCGAGTCTTGCATGCGTGTGCATAATCATGGTAAGCGCTCTTTCTGTTTCTTACACCCCACGAATTTGATATCGCTACCATTGCGGTAGACGCCACCACATACGTATTCGAATGTAATCGAACTGTCCGTTGTTTGCCCAAATCATTTCGATTTTGCTTGAATAGCTTTTGCACATGTGTAACCACACACACGCTCACCTTTCATGTTCATTCCAGGGTGTCGTGATAAGAAAGTGCTCGTTGGGACCGTGCTGCTTTTATTGCGACACCAATTAAGTTACCTATATGTTCCGTGTGTGATGTTTAATTGAAAGCGATCCTCGGTCAATGTATGCCGCAGAAATATTGTGATTGGTTAACATTTTTCCGATATTTCTCTTCGATGTTTCTCCACCTCTATCGATTATGTTTTGATCGCCTCAAGTGAACCGATAAAACAGTGCTTTTTGTATATATTACCAAATTTATGTATGTATTCTCTTCTTCTCTTCTTGTTTTATTGTTTTAAAAATTCTTTCTTGGCTCTTCGTAGTTGAAGTGCCGTGTCATTCACATTAGTTAGCGGTACGTATCGAAGACCTTATCCTGTAGTTGCGCGCTACACCCAAAAAGTTCGCTCGCTTTGCTTTTTCTGCCCTTGTGTGTTGGGGATCGTCATGCTTTCTGTAATCCCGCACGACTAAATTTGATATCCAGCGAATACGTATGCCCATAGCCCGCCCCCTCTTACCAAGAAAAAACAAACTTAGTGGTTTTTTTCGCTCTTGTGTGTGTTGTCGCAGGATCTCTGTGGCGTTACGTGCGCTCGTCGATGTCCTTGTCCGGCTATATGCCGCCGCTGTGCGATCCGATCGACGGCCATCTGCTGCTCGATGGAGGCTACGTTAATAATTTGCCAGGTGAGCCGCCCATTCTCCCCCTCAAATCTCGGTTTGGTCCTCGCTTCTTATCGGCCGCGGGCTTACAACCACCGATCTCAAGGTAGGTGCTGTCCTGAATGCTCTCCTGTAAACTTTTCTCCAGAAACTTTTGTAACGGATTTAGAGGATTTTGAAACGCGAAATACGGAACGTATCCAATCACAATATTTCTGACGCATGCAAAGCGCAGACCGATGGAATGACTGCCCGTTGTGTGAATGTTTAATCGGGTTCATTGCAAAAAGAAACAATGCGAGTATAAATTGTTATTGGATTATGCACCCTCCAAAATAGGGCACGCTTGGCGGTACGTGCGCGCGAGCATGACGTACGTCGGCATCTTTCCGCCGATGTGCGATCCAAACGATGGGCATTTTCTCGTTGACGGATGCTATATCAACAACGTGCCAGGTATTTCCTTTCTAATCATTTTCTAATCATTTGAGCGAGATGGTCTTCAACGGTAAGCCAATCTGATTATTTTCCTCATGGTTGTTCTTGGGGGGTTTGTAGTAATAGTATGATTTGTTTAGCGGACGTGATGCGCAGCCAGGGTGCTAGTCACATTCTCGCCGTGGATGTGGGGTCGGTGGACGACCAGGACCTCACCAACTACGGCGACGACCTTTCCGGTTGGTGGCTGCTCTGGAAGCGCTGGAATCCGTTCACCACACCAGTGAAAGTCCCCAATCTACCCGACATTCAATCTCGACTCGCCTACGTTAGCTGCGTTCGGCAACTAGAGGTAATTCCACCTTCGATTTGAAACCGTGTACTAATTGATATGTTGTAGGAGGTGAAAACCAGTGATTATTGTGAATACATCCGTCCGCCGATCGACAAGTATAAGACGCTGCAGTTCGGCAGCTTCGATGAGATCAAGGAGGTGGGCTACCAGCACGGCAAGGCATACTTCGAAGGCAAGCGGCAGGCCGGTCAGCTGCCGGTCTTTATGTCCGACACGAAGAAATCGCACATGTACGCGCCGTCGCATGCGAATGCGAGCGCCCCCGGCGGCTACACGTTCACCGACCTGGCGCAAATGGTATGCACCGTACGACGGCCTTATGATGACGAGTCGACGTCCGAGTCGGACGATTACGACGACGAGAATCGCGGCTACGCGAGCGAGCCGTCCGTCGGCAACTGCGATGTAAGTTACGCGCGCAAAAGCAGCAATTGCTCCCTACCTCGCTCATGATTAATTTCTACACCACACAAAACTCTTTTACTTTTGCTTTTATAGGATCTTAACAATTCCTTTACTTGGGATGGCAATCCTAGCACGCTGTAGACTTTCTTCTCCTCTTACCAACCACTACTAACAATTCGCGCCTTATTTTCTTTTGGCTTTGGAGCAGTTGGGATATATTTTTGATAATGATGGTATGTTTTTTATGTCCTCTTTCTCTCTACGGGTGTCGTTTCTAGAAGCAGATGCAATCGTACGCTAGGCCTTACGGTTCTTTCTCTGAGAATGAAATGGAAGCGGCTGACGTCGACTTCGATCTAACGCTTTCTTCTAGTGGAAAGGCACTAACCAAAACCAAATCGTGATAACTAAACTAGTCCGCATCTAAAACACACACGAGTCGCACATATTTCGCATAAATTCGACTCGCCAAATTGATATGATGGTTTTACTCGGAATCAAATTCTACATATACACATCACTTCTCGCCGTTGAAGATGTAAAAAACGAATTCATCGCACTCGAGACGTTAAACGTCGTACAAAGTTGCCATACAAATTAAGTAAGTAACTCATTATTTCTGCTGGAATGATATTATATGATAATAGGTAAATTGTTATAAATACTTGATAAGGACGATGTGATCTATCGATGACTAACGTATGGATTTAAACAAAATCCGTTTTATATTTGTATATTATATAAATATAAAAATAGAGAAATTTACAAACGTCATAACAAACGAAATCATAGATTATGTAAGGCATTGATAGATTTCTTGTCGATATTCGCATGAATGATCTCCAATGCTTGGAGGGCACTTCCGACAAGGTGCAAACTGCCTGTAATGAGCACGTCGTATTTATCCGACGACTTGATAATCTCCTCAATGGCAGCATTCACCGAGGGCAGAACGCGCGCTCGGTCGGTCGCCTCCGGAAACGTGGCGCACCAGATATTTTTATTCGTCGCACACTTTATCAGTTGCTCACCTTCGGGGAAATTATGATTAATATTATCTGCAAGGTGAAAAGCAGAAAAACAGCATTCAAGGTAACCCATAAACGTTTAGGTATTTACCCAGAGCGTGCGTTGTTTTCAGGACGTTCGGCACGAAATAAACCTTATCGAATTCGCAGGTTCGAAGGATACGCAAATGCTCGGCGACATCGCGATCACCAGTGCTGTTGAAGATCAGCGCTTTCTTCTCGTGAGAGTTATTGGCCAGCGTGTCCAGATACCACCTCGTGCAGTACTTCAAGCTCTCCAACGTGTGCGCGCCGTCGAGATAGAAATTCGTCGAGGGTGCCATCCTCCACACCTGAAACCTTCCCGGCCAACTGCACGCATCCAACGCGCGTTTTGTAATCTCTGAAGATAGCTGTTTCCCGCGGTGCTGCAACCAATCTTTGGCGAGGCGCACCGCCAGCGAAGCATTCACGCGGTAAACCTCCTCGGGCATCGTCGACCTTGTATCCTGTGTAATTTCTTGCACGTCAACCACCTCCAAGTTGCATCCTGCTTGGGAGCTGCGCTGGCGTAAAACCTGCAAAGCGCTCTGGGTTTGCGGTGCTGAAAACGCACGGCAGCCCTTCTTCAGCACGCCCGCCTTGTGCCAGGCGATCTCTTCGATTGTCGTGCCGAGAATCGAGGTGTGATCCAGTCCCAATGAGGTAATACCCACGATTTCCGTGTTTCTTATAACATTCGTACTATCATACTCGCCGCCGATGCCTACTTCAACAATCGCCACGTCCACTTCGGCTTCAGTAAAGATTTTGAACGCCATTAGTGTGAGCATTTGGAAGTAGATCGGCATGTCGGGTTGGTCCTTGGCCTTGGCCTTGGTCTTCACCAGGTCTTGATAAATTTGCCAGAAAGCTTGCGCGAACGTTTCTGTGTCCACGGGCCGTCCATTCAAGCGAATGCGTTCGGTTACGCATGTCAAATGCGGCGACGAGTAGAACCCGGTCGTATAGCCGTGATGCCGAAGAATGCTCTCACAAAAGGCACTGGTGGAACCTTTGCCCTTTGTACCCGCAATATGAATCACCGATTTCAATTGCTCCGCATCGATATTACACCTGCAGGTTTATTCAATGCGTTGTTTTTATATTTTTTAACTAGTGGGGGGTATCGGTGCTTATCTTATCGCCCCGGCCCACGTTACCTGTTGAGAAACGCGCTCATCGTCTCGATGCAATTCCGCCGGAGTGCCGTGTGCGTGTTGGTCGCCGCCGCCTCCGCCGCCTTGCGATTCCGCAAGTATTGCGCATTGCTCTGCAAAGTGTTGAGTGCATCGATCGCCGCCTAGACGCAAGGAAAACAGCGTTACAATAGACTATTGTACTGAACAACAACATACTTCATAGTTGTGCGTGCCGTTGCTGTTGAACCGCGGGCGTTGCAGCAGCATCGCCGACGTGGTGGACGTCTCTTTCGCCAGCATGTTGGCGGCTCGCAGTGCTCTTAGAAGGTAATGCATATTGCTTGATAATTCTTCTATCTGTGCGTCGCGAGCAACAACCCATCACCAACTAATCTTATCGTGATTCGATTGGATTCGATTATCAAAAACGAAACTTACTTCAAGTCGTGACACGTGCGTCGGCGCTGCGAACGAAATGCTTGCTTTTGTGCAGTCTCTTATCTGCTCCCAGTGCCTTCATTATTGGATCTTATTTCGCGTCCTTGTGCGTATATAACCTGCGGTTTTATCGCGTGTTTCGATTTAATTACTGATAATTGCCTCAATGCCATATTACGTAATAATCTAAATAATGTATATTTACGTGCGCTAAATGAAAGATGGACTGGTTATCAGGGAAATAATGA
>JARJDR010015124.1:0-11477 GCA_030264135.1 Myllaena sp. GC000078 | reverse complement strand
TATCTCATACAATTCGATTTGATTGCAATACAAGTAAAGCATTGAGCAGTTTCAAAGTCGAAGTCGATCGGAATAAATTGAAACGCGCTCAACAGAAAGAAAGAAAGATGCAGATGAGGGTGAAAGTTCTTTCGTCGCGACTCTCGTCTGCTCTGCTTGCAGCCAACCAACATATTCGTTCGTAATCTGGTTCGAGTTGACTCGAATATAAATATTACATGGAATGTATATTAATAAGTAATTGCTTAAATTTATACAACAAACAATGATTTCTAAATTGATTACCTTCACCACTTTTTTCATGAACGGAATGGAATTTCACATTTTGCAACGCTTAATTTCACCTTAAACTTGAACAAAACAACACAACACAACATTGTAATTATTTAATTATTTAATGAAGACCAAAATGTGTAAATTAGGCGATGCTTGAGTGAATAGCAAGTGATAATCGTTTATTTACGCAAAATTTGACGAATTTCACGAATTGGTAGCAAACTTTTCCAAATCTATCCTTGTTTCGCGTTTCTTGTCTGTTTCTTGCGACGTGTTGCATTGCGTTTGGCCGAAGAGAAGTGCAGGCAGGCAGGCAGGGTGTGGCGGTATATAACGACGATTTCCATCCGCCATCCGGCCACTTTTCTTCGCGCCGTTCGCCGACCGTCGCACAATCAATACCGCGATTAAAGCGATTAAAATATACGTTCGTGATTTACGAGTATTATCAGTGCGCCGTTAAGATGAGACTCAAATCAAGTGATGTACAAATCTTCATTGCTGTAAGTAACTACTTTACATAACATTTTCAAACACATCACTCACGTATTGATGAAGTTAAGAACTTATTAAAAGAAAGTTGTATAGAAAAAGGAAAAGGTTTAAAGAACTAGATCACCTTCAAATCAAACAATACTGCAACTCATTGCTATTAAAGATTGTCAATTAGTGTCAATTCTCTCGCGACAATTATAACGCTTTGAACTTTACTAAGTCACTAACTGCACCCAGGAGACAGGAATTACTGTTCACACCTTAATGATTTCACCTTAAGGAGCGTGTAATTGTTGTTTGTTCGGCATGAAGCTATCCTATCAGCTTAAAAGACATTAATTATATGCATCTAAACTACACCAAGTGTGTCATATCGTCAGTTTTCCACGAGAACTAGTTTTCAATCCGTTTTTCTTATTTTCCTGTAATTATTACAACTCGTATCAAGTCCAATGCTGGTTGAAATCGGATACTTACTTACTTACATATCCTTTTGATTGGCAATCGATATTTAATGACTTTGATTTGAGAGAGGTAGACCTCCGCCAATGTTAATGACATTCACCGTCACCGTCGCTCGTGAGAGTTGCGTTTTGCGTTTTGCATTTATGCATGATTTCGAGAGCGGCGTCCAATCGTAAAGATGTAGATCGATGAACTCAACTTCAACGACAAATTCAAATTGTCGCTTTTTTCCAATTAATAATTCAAAATTCTAATTGTCAACGATTACGCAATGAACACACCTGGCAATTGTTCGAATTGTTACCATTCCCAGGTGTTAATATTCATTAATATTAAAGTAGAAAAGAAAATATAAACGTACAATACGTACTTACTCTCATTTCACCTTGGAACCTTTTCTTGTGCACTGCGAGCGATTGGAAGTGCTCCAGTTTCGCTCCAACTTTCTTCTTCTCTTCACCTGCGTGACGCGTTTTTCTCGAATTGTTAAATTCATCCATCGCCAGCCAAACAACCGCATTTAAATATGATAAGCCACTTATGTAATTGATTATGTGCGTAAATGTATTGACCACTTGCAATTATATGAAACAAAATGTGGGAAACAAAAACAACTGCGACTGCGGTTCTTATATAAGATTTTTTCGACATGAAAATTTCACTTTCGCCTACCTCTGTCAATGAAACCGAACAATCTACATTATACTTTCATTCTTGATGTAATCTTGACTACAATTAACTTTTTCGTAAGTTATAGGGAATAATTGTACTTAATATGTTTATGCAGCTAGTTACAATTGGTGTCGTCTGCGCTTACCCGCAATTCCCTCCACGACTGCACATCCCGGGTGCGCTCCCCATTGATGGGCGCCCGGCGCCTCCACCACAACCCATACAACGTGCCAGGGCACGTGCGCCACCCGCCAGCATCCCCTATGCGCCCATACAAGAAGTCCGCCCCGTCATCGAAGACCCCGACGACGACCCAATCCCGTCGGCAATTCGCTTTGTCGCACCACCTCAGCACAATCCCCAACCCCAGCAGCAGCAGCAACATCTGATTGAAGTCGAACCGGAGCGTCCAACAAGCGCTCAAAGACAGATACCCTTCCAGCAACCTCAACAACTGCGTCCCCAATACAAACAACCAGCCAACTACCCTCCGCAGAGTGATCTACCGCATCTCCGACGCCCAGCGCAACAACCACAAGCCGCTCGCCCGGCAGCACCAGCTCCACGTCCAGCCGCCCGTCCTGCACCGCAATACCTCGACGATGAAGGCCACCGCACACGCAAACCGCCCGTGCAGATCCTGCGCAAGTATCGCACCGACAACGCCGACGGCAGCATTACGTGGGGTTACGAGAACGAGGACGGCTCCTTCAAGGAGGAGACGATAGGCATCGACTGTATCACACGCGGCAAATACGGCTATGTCGATCCCGATGGAGTGAAGCGAGAGTACTCGTACGAGACGGGCGGCACGTGCGAGGAGCCCGAGGAAGACCTCGACGATCTCCCCCCACAGCAACAACAGGCGCAGAAGGGTAAAAAACCCTACAAACCTAATCTTCCCCAATACATCAACTAACTACTCAATTGTATTGCCTAAGTATAGCCTAAGTTATGCGCCATTAATTTTAAATAAAAAACCTATTTTAATCCAAATGGTACAATATAAGTAATATAAGTGAGGAGTTAATACGGTCGCTGACGGTGATTGTTGTAATTCGGTTGGAAACCACCGCCTTTGCGAGGACCACCACCGCCGCCGCCACCCCAATGCTCCGGCGGTGTCACCGAGATGTCCATAAAGTCCCCGATGGTGAAACGCGCTTGGTTGAGCGTTTTCAAGTCGTCGGCGCCCTTCTGTCCGGAGACGATTGCGCCGATATCACGGATGCGGTAGACTGGCGCTCGGCTGTCGGGGTAGACGAGCGCGAATTGCAGCTTGGTGCCTTTGCGCCGTGCGTCCGGGTTCACCTTCTTGACGAGGATCCCCAACTCGGCGAGGGTTGCGTCGCGCCACGTGTAGATCTGCAGCTCGTTTTCGGGTACGTTGCCCTTGCCGTACTCGAGCATCTTGTGATGGTAGCCGCTCGTGGAGAGGAAGACGCGCAGTAGGAACGGGCACACTTTCTGGCGGTCGACACCGTCGTCCTTCTTCTCTTCGACGATGAGCTCGACGGCACCGGCTCCAGCCATTTCTTTGGTGAAGAATAAACGACGCTGAGGGATGCCGAGGAATGTTTAGCTGGTTTAGCTTGTCGAAGACGCTGTTTTATTTTAGGTTAGAGTGTTTTATGGCCGAATGTCAATGAAATGAACTTATCAAGTGTTTTAGAAGAAGTTTGTTGAATAAGTTAAACGGAGTTATGTAACTTTCTAGCAACAGATTAATTGTTTATATAATGATTTTGCATTAAGTTAAGAAAGTTTATATTGCGGTTTATGAAATTAATTTAATTTTGATGGGAATTTATCCCGTAGACAAGGTGTACATTTCAACCAATTGTAATCCATTGGCGATATACTAATCGATTCCGCAAAGCGTTTGCAATAGTTTAAAACTAGTTTAAACAACAACAATCCATAAAACAATACATAAAACTCATTGAATAATCAATAAAACAGTGCAATACGTGTGGTGCATAGGTGTTCAAGCATTGGTAAGCGATATACATCGATTTGGAACAAATTGTATGTTATATTTGGCACACGATTGGCAATCATCATCATATAACACGACCGACACACAATTACTGAAATAACTTATCCGTGAACTTATCGCAGTTGCGCGGCCGCCTCTTGCCCTGCTTTATCTTGCCGCTCGTCCACTATAAACAAACCGTCGTGCAGCGAAACCATCAACATCATGTCGAAACTCCTGGAGCAACGCATCAACATCGACGAGCCGCTATGGGATCAGAACACCTTCGTCGGCCGCTTTCGGCACTTCATGTGGGTAACAGACCCACGCAGCGGTCTCGTCAGTGAACAAACGCTCGATGACGCCAAGAAGCTGGTGGAGCTCTACCGCAAGGGCGCTGAACCGGCAGGCACCACGCAGGAGCAGGTCGTCTACGCCAAAAAGCTGTATGAGAGCGCATTCCATCCCGACAGCGGCGAGAAGCAAAACGTTTTCGGCCGCATGTCCTTCCAGGTGCCCGGCGGAATGCTCATCACCGGCGCGATGCTGCAATTCTACAGGTGAACCACCCACTCATACTTATTATGTAATAAGTATCATGATAGCATACTGTATACTTGGAGGAATGTTAATGATCAGGTGCAAGAAGGGTTAAGCTTCCAGAGAATGCTTTTGATGTGCGAATTGGTATTTATAGGACGAGCACGGCGGTCGTGTTTTGGCAGTGGGTGAATCAATCGTTCAACGCGCTCGTCAACTACACGAACCGCAATGCAAACAGCCCGATCACCACCACGCAGCTGGGCGTCGCCTACGTGTCGGCGACGGCGAGCGCGATGATCACGGCGCTCGGCTGCAAGGCTTACTGGACGAAGAACGCCAGCCCGTTCATCCAGCGCTACGTGCCATTTGCGGCCGTCGCGGCGGCGAACTGCGTCAACATCCCGCTGATGCGCCAGTCGGAGCTGATTAACGGCATCGAGGTGGTCGACGAGAACAATGTAGTCATTGGGCAGTCGCGGCTGGCGGCGGCGAAGGGCATCACGCAGGTGATTGTCTCACGCATCACCATGTGCGCGCCGGGGATGATCATCCTGCCGGTGATCATGGAGCGGCTGGAGAAGTTGCGCTGGATGCAACGCATCACCGCGCTGCACGGTCCCATGCAGGTCATGATGGTCGGATGCTTGTATGTCCCCCTTAACTACCTCCCTCGACTTGTAAATTGATTGAGTTTTGTAATTTGGTAGCTTGACGTTCATGGTGCCGACGGCGTGCGGACTCTTCCCGCAGAACTGCTCGATGAGCACGTCGACGATAAAACTCTTCGAGCCCGAGGAGTACAACAAGATGAAGGCGAAATGGGGCGATAAGATGCCCGCGTACGTCTACTTCAACAAAGGTCTGTAAGGCACGCAAATGGCGTGCCCAGCGAGCAATTAGGTAAAGTAATCCAGTGCGCCGTGTACCTGTGAAAAGGGCCTAGTACTATATTACATACTCTGCAACGACGAATTCCGCGCAAAACGACAATACTGTTCATGTTTAGCCACGTAGTCGAGTTTTAGATAAGGTAAATGTGCTTCGTTTTACCCAGTGAAAGCAACCAAATACTTAAAGAAACCAAAAAAATAGTTAGCACGATTCACATATCGCACACGACAGCAATTCACGCAAATATCCACGCAATAAACACCTGACAATTAGTTTAAACTTAAGTGCAATAAGTTACCTAGTTTTAACTGAAATGATATTATTGTATATCATCCGATCTGAATATTAAGTTTGAACGGCCACAAAACGAGTTTGCAATTCCCCAAAAATGACATATTTATTGAAATGATTTAGAGCTAACTGTATAAAACCTAATCCTTCTCGGCGATGGCAGTGAGATGCCGATCCACCTCACTCTCATTCAACTTCTTGAACTTGGGCTCATCCTTGCTGACAACACCCACCTCAATCTCAGTGGGCTTGAAGTCAACCGACAGCACATTGGACAAGCAACTAATTGCTAGCTGGATGGCATCGTCAGCACTCAGATCCTGCTTCTTCTTGAGCTTCTTTTCGAGGTAGCTGTTCGCCTCCGTCTGCTTGGCGCCGACGCTCACCGCCTTGTAGCCGCAGTAGTATCCAGCGGGGTCCGTTTTGTAGACGCATGGCCCATTCAGTGGGTCGTAGCCGACGAGGATCATCGAACAGCCGAGCGGACGCATCTCGGCGTTCTGCGTATACACCTGCGAGATGTCTGCGACGCGTCGGCACAGCGCGTCGATGGGCATCTCGTAGCCGTACTTGTACTGGAACTGCGCCGCTTCGTAGCGCGCGCGCTGCACTTGGGACTTGCTGTCGGCAATCATGCCGGTCATCACGCAGCCAGCATGCTCGGTGAGTTGAAAGAGGTGCGTGATGGTGCCGGCGTCGATGAGCTTGTCGGGGATTTTGCGTTGCGTCACGCAGACGGCGATATCGTTGCTTTTGAGCGCCACGGAGGTGAGGCCCGCCTGGTTGATTGCCTTGAAGGCGTACTCCACCTGGTAGAGGCGGCCCTCCGGCGAGAAGATTGTGATGTGACGGTCGAAACCGGCGCTGCTGCCTCGCGACATGCTGGAGTTGCTTGATTCACTTGCGATAATTACTCGGCTCGGAGCACTTGGTACCTGGTGGACCGTTTGTTGGCTGGTGCGGCTGATTGTGACGATTTTATGGTTAGGGTAAAAGTGTTTTGTCATGGCAGCAAGTGGCAGCAAGCTTTCGATTTCGATAGTCATTCGTCATTCAAAGACGTTCAAAATACTTTCTCTAAATCTCTCGAATTCTTTCTCTAAAATACAGTTTAAATTCGTTACAATTATGAGAATCACACTGAAAAGAAACTTATTTATATAGCTAGGTTTAATTTGTAAAAATAATGTTAAAACATTACTTTGTATGAATGTGTGGTTGAAGTTGCCTAAGCTACATATCAAAACTCCTGCAAATTCCTGCAAAGAGTTTGAAAAAATTCAAAAGTTTTGCGCCCATTTAGTTATTTCACAGTATAATGAACTTTATAATTATTTAAATAGTTTGTATTAGTTTAAAACGATACAATTGCAGTGTGTTGATATAACCCTGAAGAAAAAATCAATAATTTGTGACTTGCGCAATTGTTATTCACATACGGCGACTGCGCGCGTACACAAAGTGGATCGAAACACTACAAATAAAATTATCACGAACAACACGCAGCACGTGTAGTCTTCATCAAGCTTTCGTCTAGCTTACTTGCATCAATCGCGGTTTTTTCTTACTGTGCTACTAGTTCTTGGATACATTCTTAAAATTATCATGTGAATTGAACGAATAATTGTTGAATAAGTAATGATATCATCAGTGACTATGTGAAAGATGAATACATAATGAGAGCCGAACGCACGGTAGCAGAAACGGAAGCTGTGTGAGGGAATGAGGAGCAAGCAGACAACGTCGAAGTCGAAGTCGACGGCAGCTGCGATTAGAAAAATCCCCCACCGAGAAGAAAACTCATTCGTTCATCGGTTTGCTACCATTCGACATGCACACGCTCGCAATCTCACATATCAGTCATTGCAGTGTATTTGCAAAACGTGTTCGCACGCAAGGAATCGAAATCGATTGCAAAAAACGAATTTAACTCCACATAGCTAATCAGTTAATTATTGTAAAGTGAAACACAGTAACAACTTTGGATATTTATCAAATATTTCATTGACAAGTAAGTACTTATTAGATAAAGCCATGGTTTAGGTTTTAAAATATTTTTAAGATAAAATTCATTTTGTTTTAGTTCAGTAATAATAACAATAATAACAATATAATCATCGCATTACGTACACGCTACACGTACATCATATGACATGAAATCGGAGTAGGAAATGAAATCATTTGACTCTGATGAGTACAACAAACACGTGTATACGGGGATTAATTGTTTACGTTCTCATTGTCACTCTCCCGTTCCGAATCAAACGTGTTTTATTCGTGGCCTTCGCAAATTGATCTCAACAACAACCAAAACACAATTATTAGGTCAAGAACTTTTGCTTCTCCATGAAAACTACAAAGAATCATTTCTATGTAGTTCGTGTACTCAAATTATTACTGAAATTAACAAATAGTTTAAATTCCAATTGGAATATTTGCCAGCGCTGATAATCTTTGATCTGTGCAGTTGGCATTAGGTATAATTGTATTATTTATCACATGGCTGCGTTTTGTTGAATGAGAATAAACCGCATCTACGTCACGCACTTATTGGATAAATGCATAGCGACAGACTATTTTGTGCATTTTACGTCACATAGCTTACTCGTACCAAAGTCAATGTATGACGCCGGCCCGGCCGCTCCGATTGCTGCTGTTTGATGGCACACAATTTATTGCATGCATCAATATTTATATAATTATACATTCCGGATCTAATATAGAAAGTAATTTAAGCCGTAAACAAATTTTCGATAAACTTTGAAATGTTTGATATGACAACGACGACGACGACGACGACCTTCGCGCCGTACTGACTTAGTGGCAATCGCGTTTGTTGCTTCGCCGAAATACGCTAAAAACTAATCTCTTACTAATTCACATCGTAAATACATTACGTCTTTTGTAATACTCATCACGATACAAATTAAGTATAGTTGTTTTTTGATTTTAGCTTTTCTTTATTTATTTTTCTTTTATTTTCTTTTTTCTTATTGCTGCGACCGGTTTCGATCTTCACAATTTTATCAATCAAAAACTAATAACATTAAAAAAACCTGAAGAAGATCAAGAAGATCGAAACCGGTCGCAGCAATAAAAAAAAAAGAAAAATGAAAATAGAAAAAAGAAAAATCCAACTATAAATAATAAACCTTTATAAAAATGGACACATACGTTAACAAATTAAGTATTATTATTATTTAATTTAAGTACCTAAATAATTATTTTTAGAATTTTTCTTATCAAAACTTTTTGCTTTAGTATGTGGAAGGTATTATGCAGCTTATCAGTTACGCCATAAAACTGAAAACTCGTGACTAAACCGAAATTGTTTCATTCCAGCAGCGACCGTGTCCATGGATAATTCAAACGTGATGAGACTCGACCTGCATATTGCGGATGCCAGCGAAAAGTCCATATTTCAAGGCGCTACAGAGGTCCTCAAGACTTTGCGACCGCAATGGCAATCTTCAGATATTATTTGTCGGGTAAAACTTTATAATTTCTTCTTTAAATTAATTATATAATATTTATTTGTAGGACAATTTCTTTTTATTTATTGTTTTTTTTGCAAACATTTTTGCAGCTAAATTAATTAATTAATTATTTTAGATGTTAACCGATGGTATCACAAATAAATTAGTCCGCTGCAAGCTAAAAGACGCTGCGGATAAAGAAGCCGTCCTCATTCGCATCTATGGCAACAAAACGGATATGCTCATTGATCGCAAAGCGGAAACAAGGTCAGTACTAACAACTTATCATTCATTACTCGTATAATAAACGCCAATATTCGTCTAAATTTGTAGAAATATTCAAATGCTCAATAAATACCACCTCGCACCGAACTTGTATGCAACATTCACCAACGGTTTGGCCTATGAATACGTCCCTGGATGCACGCTGAGCAAAAGCAGCGTGCGCACCGCCGAAATCTACGGTTTAGTCGCGCGCCACATGGCAAAACTGCATAAAGTGCAACCTTCGTCCGCTTCAACAACAAACGGTTTTTCAGCGAAAATTCCAGCGGTTTGGAGTAAACTGGAGCGTTTTTTGCAGCTTGTTCCCGACGAATTCACCAATGAATGTGTCCAGAAACGGTACTTAAGTCATCTTTAACTCTTCTTGACTGAATTTTTTGAATTCTTTGTCTTTTGTAGGTTTTTAATGCTGCAAATGACCAAAGCTCAGCTTATCACCGAAGTTGCTTTGTTGAAAGCGCGTTTAAGTCGGATCAACTCACCGATTGTCTTCTGCCACAATGACCTACTCCTTGGCAATGTTATCCACACGCAGGACACGGATGCGGTTACTTTTATTGATTTCGAGTACGCCGATTGGAATTACCAGGCGTTTGATATCGGCAATCATTTCCAAGAGTTTGCTGGAATTGACGATGTGGATTATGATAAGGACTATCCTTCGAAGGAACTGCAGATGGCTTGGTTGCGAGAGTATGCGAGTGAATACTATGAAGTAAAAGCCGAAGAAGTGGATGAGGAGGTGGTTAGGAGGTTGTATGCGCATGCAAATCAGTTTGCGCTTGCCGCGCATCTCCTTTGGGGAGTTTGGGCGTTGATTCAGGCAGAGCATTCTTCGATTGATTTTGATTTCATTCAGTAAGTACACTATTTAGCTCAAAGCCAACTTAAAATGTATTCATAAGTCGAAGAATATGAAGAAGCCTATTAATTAAATATTTAAATTGTAGGTTTGCCACCGTGCATTTAAACGAGTACTTTCGACGAAAAGAAGAGTTTCTTGCGCTACCAGCGTAAAGTAAAGAGATCTTGTCTTCTTCCCAACACACGCCAAAATTCATGTGATCATTGCTGGTTTTAAATCGATTTGACTCTCAAATATACCAATAAGTATATATTATTATCACAATAAATGTAGAGTAAAATGGTACAAATCATAACTTTGTAAAAGTTACGAATAAATACAAGTTTTTAACAAATTTCGTCTTTGACTTTGTCTTGATAAGCTGATGCTAATCAGGTTGTGTTTAAAACTTCTCCTTGTTGTTGGTTGGTGTTATTAACGTGCGGTTCGTGACAAGCAGCCATATAAAGACAACAAACGAGGTCGACACAATGAAAAGCTTATTACCCTGGCGCTTTTGTTTTGCTGCGTCAAAAAGGCGAACAACGTCGTGTGCGCGAAAAGTTTTTGCCGTTTTTATTTTCGGCCGTACACAAGCTCGACTCTTTTATCTTTTCTGGCATGAAGAATAGTTATAAATAAGGGTGGTTGCTCGTCGCATCGCATTTACCCGCATGCCAAGGTAAGTCATAGGTGGTAAGTGAGGAATTTCGTGTCGACTCATTCTTAACATATAAATTATGATTATGCGACATTATATTGTGAATGAGTTATAATATAGTAAAGTAATGGAAGAAATGTATGCCGGAAATGAGACGGCAAAGCTCATGTGCGTGTCAAGAGCATCAAGCCGTCAAGAAATATGATAAATGGTTTTATCAACTTCACGCCAGCGCCGCAACGCGTAGTAATTAAGTTATGAATTCAGCGATCGAAGACGCAAAAGATGAAGTTGTAAGCAAGTAAGTTTTCTTTATAAGTATTCATTTAAATGATAATTTTTTTGTGTTATTGAGAATAAGATAGCTTCGTATGGTAAATTGATAAGATTTTCCAAATAATATGTAATACATTAATAAGTATGTAGCTTTAATGTTTATAATATTTGTTTTTTTATTAATGATTTTTGATGGAGCATTATTACATTATATTTGCACTTTTCGTGCTTTTCTACAAGCAAAGTAATCAATAACTGCGTCAAAATTGATTTTATCGGCTAGTTCATTTTCGATTGATAAAATTGCTAAATTATTTAATCTAT
>JARJDR010015114.1:0-13802 GCA_030264135.1 Myllaena sp. GC000078 | reverse complement strand
GCTCCTGCCGTTCGCTCGTCGACCGCCAGCCACCTCTGATGATGATGATGATGATGCAAAGTGAAGTGATGTCACCGCCGTTGACTTGCAATTCAATTTCGCCTCGCGCCTTTAGAATCGTTCGCATAGTAGCGCGTTAGTATACTTACTTACTTACCTTTACCTTCCTTGTCAATCGTCGCACCAACACCCTGGCGTTCTAATGTATTGAATGCAATAAAGAAAAGCTGGTTTTCTGGATGATTTTTTTTTCGCCGAAGGAGCGCGGCGGCAATGTGGTCGTGCATAGACAGATAACTCTCACGCGCTCCGTTTTGTGGGTGTTTGTATATGCGCAGGGGGATGTTTCCCGCGTGGTTGGTTAGTGATTCGCAAGAGGTTTGCATTTAAACGAAAATACATTAAAGCGGATGAGGCGGCTTTCCTTTCGCTTCGTTCATTTTTTTTTCAAGCCTCAATCTTCTTAGTCGGTGCACAGCATGCCAACTGCCAACATACATTACCTGCGTGCATATACGATGCGCGGATGGTGGTTTTTTCTCTCTTCTTTTCGATGGTAGCACATGCGTTGCGCGAGAGATCACTGACGCTTTACATCCGATTTTTAACTTGTTGACTTTTGGCTTCTACTTGATGGAAGGGCTTTTGCTTAAATTTGTGAGAAGGCGGGTCTGAGGAAAATGCTTCACGCGTGAAAAAGGTAAAAAATGCGATGTGTGGGGAGTGCGTTGCGGCTTCGGTTTTCATGCGGCAATAGAAAGGTGGTCAACATAAAAGCAATAGGGTGAATTTTTTATACTCACCTTAATGAAAATCTTATTCAGTATTGAGCAATATATTTTAACGCAATTTTTATTTACTTATATTATTTTTCTTTGCAAGGGATGTTTATGATATTGAAATTGACTATTGTGCGTTTCGTAGAGAAAATCATGTAGACATTCAATAATACTTGATTTTGATCCCACAAGAGAAATCACCTTTTTTTGATAGCGCACATCAGGGAATAACACAATTCGATTGCAAACTTTCTACAGAAAGAAACTTGGAGAGTTTATACTTTTGTTTTTTCGTCGATATGAACTTAAAGATAACTGAATTGGAAACATTGATAAAAATATTAATTGATCCTTTCGCAATTATGCAGAAAATTTAATTTGTTTCGATCTGATCGCCAGGTGCGGACGATTGCGCATTTTTTGCATTTTAATGCAACTACCTAGTGTAAATATTGACATGCATGATGAAAAATTTGCGAAACTGTGTCAACAGCTTTTTTGTGTTTAACAATGGGGTATTTTATACATTCGATATGAACGCAGCGATATTTTTTTAACAAATCGGATGTGTTTATTCATTTATAGTAGTATATTTATTCAATCAATTCTTGCGTATATATTCCTTTATTTAATTATCCTGCAATTCACAACAGTTTAAAACAATGAAAGGAAATGTTAATCAAAAATAGAATCGTATAGAATTCTAATTTGTTATCGTGTATCACACGTAACATGAATTGTGTTGATTTCTTATATGAATTATATCACATAACACCGTGGAAAATTTCGTGTAAATATGGCATAATAATAAATATGAATTAACGTTGGTAGCAAAAGACAAATGTTTGCATCCAAAATTACTTGCGTGTTACCATGAGAAATCATTCGTAGTAGACAAATACAAAACGGTTAAAATAACAACGCGTGACGTAATGCAAAAGCCCTCATGTGGGCGTGTGTGGGAAGAAGGGTGTCGTCTTCTCTGTTATTTTCGCTCCAAAAACAAATTGATTGGCAGATAATCAATTATTTGTCATACATTATTCATGAAAATGCGCCGCCCGTTTTAATGTAATGTAGCAAACAAGAGAAATGGTGGATGCATTGATGAAATGACTGAATACAAGCTTGATGATAAACTATTCCCCTCTGGGAAGTATATTTATTTAACAAATCAACACAAAATTATTCCTGTTTCTGCTTGCGATAAAATGAACCAGCAATATTCTCCATGACACTCTTACTGGCGGGATAGAAATGCAACATATAATCCCAATCAGATTTCACCAAATACAAAATAATCGAAGTGCAGGTGGCACGATACGAGTACTCCTGCGGCAAATGCTCAAACACACCCTGCGCTTCGCCGAAACTACCACCGGGCCAAATCTCTTCCAGGACCTTCGCATCCTGATCACTGCTCGACAAGCGCACTACATGCCCAATGTGCACAAAGTACATCGTTTCATCGATGGTACCCGCGTACGTAATGTAGTCGCCATGCATAAAGTGCTCAATCTTTAACTTCACGTACAACTGCCGACGTAGCTCAGTATGCACCATATCCAAAATCGGATGAAGATAAAAGATATTGCCGTAGAGGTCCTCACACAGCGGCTCCCGCAAGTACAACGGTAGCTCCAAAAACAAACCGGGTATCTTATAGCCCTTCTTCATCTGCCACACCCGTCCGCAGTAGTAGTTAAGGCGAAACATAAGGATCGAAGACGTATTACTGCGCCGCATAAGCACGCGAATCGAATGTATTGCGCTCAAATACTTCCACTTCAACTGGTGGATAGCCTGCACCAATGACACAACCATCGAATAGAAGACCGTATTGTACACCAACGCCACCGCCATGATAACAATAAAGACGCATATGTACAGATTGCCCACCGGATAATACATCGGTTGCGAGGTGTGCGTAAAGACGTTCGTAATCACGTAGAGAAACGTAATAATGTGCGTGTACTTCTCCTCAATGCTCGCGTTCACCAGCGGATCCATTTCGATATTGACGTTCATGTTTTCCGTGCTCAGCTCCGAGATGATGACCAGAAAGGCAGTCGTGCCCGCAATGCACAGGATGGTGATCAGTATGTTAATGAAGAACGTCACCACATATATAGTTGATGGGGTGAGCACCAGAGACTTGTTGATGATTTGGAAAAAAACGAAATTCCGCAGAAGGACATTGCTTCGAGTGGCGACGTGAATGTAGAACCGCACCAAGTTGTTGTACTTCACATCAGGCACAATTAGATAGCCGGGAATGGCACCAACCAGCGCAGTATAGAAAATCCATGGTCGAAAGTATTGCTTGATGATCATACCATTCGACATCAAGTCGCCCTTGGCGTCGGTGATGGGCAAAAAGAACACCAAGAATATCGAAGTCAGGTAGCACGCGTCAGCCAAGATATGATAGATACTCCACGAGCTGCTCACCGAGATAATATTGTAAAAGTACTTGATTTGCGGTACGAACGCGCCGTACAAATTCAGAATGTTCAGGCAGATGTAGGCGAACTTGACGCGTTTCGTAATCTTCCACTGCGACTTTGCAATCGACTGATTCGGATACTGAAAATACGATACGCCCGGCACATGCGTGAGATGAACGCAGCGCAAGTCCATGAACAGCCGCTGCGAACTGGGAAAGTGCTGCATAATTTCGAAGAACTTGTTCGTCTTCACATAGAGCAGCTCGAGTACACCTTGCGCCGTTACAGTCACCTTCAGCCGATTGTACTGCAACGGGCACAAATTGCCCACGATCGAACCGGGGCCTAGAGTGATGCAGACGCGCTTCTGTCTGCGCAATGCCGTCGACTTGGTGCGCACATGGTGGACGGGAAACACTAAGGTATTCACATTGGCTATGCCGATTATACCGCGAAATACAATGATTGTATAGCCGCACACATCGTTCTCCTGGTGCACGATGCCATTGCGGTCGATGATTTTGTACTCAGAGTGCACGAGCAGATTGCGTATGAATGGATGGATGTCTGTCGCACCCAGCAGGCAGCATTGTGTCAGAACCGGAGCAAAACGGTTGTAAAGTATGTCACGTTGCAAGTTGTACGAATATGGCTGCACGTGCTTGTGCACATTGTTTTCCTCCAGCGTCCACACGCGCTTAATATGATGCTCGGCACGTCGAATCAACGCTGCCGTCGTGTTATGCTCTCGCGTACCCCTGAGAAAAGTCTTCAGCAGCTTCATACGTATATCGTTGTGCATTATAGCGACGTATTTCTGCATGAAGAAGCCAAACACCACAGCAGCATGTAAGGTATCATAGGCGAAGCCAAGAATGGCAAGGATGGCAAGAAACAGCATATTACCACGTCCGACCACCTCAAAGCCCTGTACGGCAATCTTCGACACGATGCTCAGAACAATGTAGATAGCGTACAAATGCGCCGACAGCGGATCTTCAACGCTGGGACGATCTGGAAAGTCAAAGAGGCTGTCTTTGGCGCATTTGATCGTCGACTTTCTAGGATCACGCGTGTTAAAGGTGCAATTCGATAGCATCAAACATCCGGCGAGAATGTTGATCAGCACAATCATCAGCGGAAAATGCGCGAATATATACAGTTTGTTCAGTGGTGTCACTTGATTGGTCTGCTTATACTTGATAAACTGGAGGTATCTGTACAACGGCAGCAACTTGTTCACGTTGATTATGACATAGTGAGTTGCTTGAATGCCCAGGTGCAACGGCAGCGCACCAAGCAGATCCACAGCAAGCGCATTATGCGCGTAATGTTTGGCTGTCTTAACCGGATGCGTGATGAGCACACCGCGGTCATCATAATATGTACAATGCGCACGTATGTAGATATCAATCATCGCAATAGCCTCCAGCGTCCACTTGAATATTCCCACCGGATGCGGCACGTTGTAGAAGCAAAGCGTGATGGACGTGAAGAAGAGCGCTGACAACACCGCCGAACAGCAGCGTATAATTTCCCACGCCACCAGCAACCTTCCCTGCGGGCACAGCGTAAAATTCATAAAAAGCCAGCGCACCTTTAACAAACCGGCCGTCTTAAAGACTTTCAGGTAATTCTCATCCGTGCGCCTGAAGTAGACAACCGACTGCATCCACATCTCCTTCTTGCACTTGCTCAGCAAATCGGGATTGTAATACATGAGCGGAATGTTCAGTATTTGCGCTCGAATACTGCGATAACCAGTCAACGGTCGGCAAATTTCACCACGCTTATCGTTCATCAGGAGCATCCGACGTATCGCCTGATAGCGGATGCGCACTACACGGCAATGGGTGAGCGTAATCACGGTGGTGCGCATGGGTATCATTAACGCACATTCGACACTGTTCAGCTCGTGCGAACCGGAAATCGTTGTCGATTTCAGCGTCTCACCGCACACCACCTGACAGTGTCCACTCACCAACAGGAACACATCATCCCTCAGTTCGCCAATATGAAAGATAACTTCATGCGCATGATAATCCCTGCTGCTGCCACCGTCAACGAAGATATCCCTTACAAGCTCTCGCGATAGGCCGCTAAAAATGGGCAGGTTTGCAATGTGTGCTTCGTACTTCATTTCGTAAAAGTACGCCAACCATTCCTTGGGCAAAGCGTTATAGATGTGGTCGCGCATATAAAAATTGATGCCCTTATCGACAATGATGTCTTGATGCACCACCTCGCTAATGTAGAACTCGTAGCGCGTATCAATCGCCTTCGCCGCCGTAATGAGGGATTTGGCGCTCTGTTTGATGTGCAATAGGTGGAACTCTAGGAAAGCGTACGCCGAGAAGATCATGCCATACATCACCGCGTAGATGGTGCACACGACAATGTAGAGCATCGTGTTGATGAGCTGGAATTGCGGAAAATTCGAGTAGCGCTTGACCCACACCGACACGCCGGTCAGTATTTGGCTCATGTAGAAGAGCAAAGTCTCAAACTGCGCCGTGCTGCCGTCCTTCGCGTAGGCAACGTAGTAGTAGATGCACGACACGATAAAGACGCTGTACACCATAAACAGTGTCGCGCACACGAAGCGCACAATCAAAGGATTACTATTGTATCGCTCTTCCCAGCGTGCTAGTAGGCGCGCAACACGCGCCAACTTCAGAATGCGATTCATATAGATGAAGTTCGTGTAGTCGGCGTGCGCAAACACCCCCGAGAATAACTCCAGCGGAATCACCGAGTATATGTCCAGAATGAATATTATGCTCGTCAGCTTGCGAATCAGGATATCGGTAAAGCCAGAAACGACGCGCCGTTCGTGCACAATCGAAATGCGCAACTGGATGATCAAATCCAAGCACCAGAAGGCGGTGAAGAAGTACACCGTGCTGTTGATGTTGTGCATATTCATGTTATCATACGTGAAGGTGAAGTACGGTATGAGAAGTCCCGCAATCAGCGCCAGCAGCGAGATGAACATTTCCCAAAAGAGAACCAGCCCAGTGTTGGCGTTGAAAATGTACGGAAACGTGGATTTCGCAAACAGCGTGTCGTGGTACTCCTGCATCACCTCCGGCACCGTATACAGCATCAGGTAGACCGGCGAAAAGATATGGCGTCGAAAGCGCTCCTCTTCAAACATGCGCTCCAGCCGCAGACTGGACTCAATGTGACGGTCAGCGGCGTGCGGATGCACCAACGCCGTAAACTGGTGCAGCTTCGTAATTAACCAGCACATGTTCGTGCATTTCTTTATCTGATCCGCGCGCTTGTTGAACACCAGTTGGATCTTCTTCAACGATTTGGCGTCTTCAAATCGTGCGAGTATCGCGCGTTTGACCGCTCTATGAATCGCATGATTGTGTATTAACACTTTAAAGAAGTCCGCGCGGCGTAGAATGTGAAACACGCACGCCGTACTGCATTTGACCACGGTTGTAGCACGATAGGGTAACCAGAGGCATACCTCTGATAGACATGTGCCGGCGGTGAGCTTTATCAGCACCGATTCGCCATCCTCATCCGAGAGCACCTCCACAGTGCCTTTAAAGATGTAAATCATCTGATCCTTCACCACGTCGAGTTTGTGAATGAGTTGATTTTGGAGGTACACCTCTTGCGTCACGTAGGCGGAAAGATCGCGTAGGAAGGGCACTGGCAAATCCTTTAGCAAAATTGAGTGCTTAAAGATGCCCGTGCACATATCAATCGTAATCTCCGAAAAGAATGTGCGTGATAATATCGGTTCCGGGCGAAAGGTGTCGAATGAGCGGCGTCCACCCATTAAACGTTCATAGCCGTCCGCATGCGTCCACATTGTGTCGAAGAAGATATCCAGCGCGTTGATGTAATCAGCGTCGCAGTTCATGCGTTTCAGGCTGTTCTTTAAGCAGCGAGACTTATAGCGAAACAAGCTTTTTTCGACCGTTTCGGTGAAGAATAAAAATGTTATGTTTGCAGTGGCGATCAGGAGGACGGCGATAAACATGGTTAGTGTGGTGGTGATGAGTACCAATTGCACGAAAGAATTCTGGTAGGCGACCAGTCCAAATCCGCGACCGGTCATGTGATCGGCGACAATATTGATAATTTCGACAATATCGTAACGCAGCTTGCCTTTCCAGTCAAGGATCGCGGTGACCATCAGTGCGACCAAAATGATGAAATAGAGCAGTTGGCAGATCAGTTGAAAGAGACGCGTTACCAGAAGACATTGCAGTTTGTGGTTGACGAATTGAAAGGTGGTCATAATGTGGAATATTTTGAGCGTTTTGTTCAACCCTACATAGCCGCGCAGCTGATTCGGAAATAATAGTTCGATTGGCAGAATCGCGATGTAGTCGATAATGTACCAGATGCCATTGCGAGGCGGGATTTTCATTTGGCTCGTTTTCAATTTTGGCATATATTTGCAACATACGAGTAGGGTTGTATTCACGAACCATATGAAATCACCGAAATAAAACACCTCTACAAGAAGATTTGAATCGTCAAGAAATAGAGAAGTTTTCTTTGGATACAATTGAATGAACTTACCATGAAAATAGTTATCACTATCTCCGATAATTGTTTGAATTGCGTTGATCATTGCTTGTATGCTGTTGCCCAAGCCGATGATAATTACCAAATTGTACCAGATTGGTTCATAGGGTATCAGACACACTTTGCGTATGATGGATTTCTCTTCATCAAAATCCTCCGAGTACTTTACTTCAGCTTGATCTTCTTTCTCCTTACGGAGAATAATATTTGGATTCACTTTTATATATTTCTGCATTTTGCTTTGTAGATACATTATCTGATCCTGAAAGGTCACTGCCTGACTGACAACGTGTTAATTATTTATTTACTGTCGATGGGGTTGTCTCATATTGTTTTGTTTTCACAAAACATTCAACTTGAGTTTAAAGATTGTGTTTTCTGATTGCTTGTAATTTTATACGAGCGTTGAAGTCTGTATAGAAATGAAGACTTTGTGTAAAATATTTTCTTTTTTTTTACAAAACAAGAGTATTGCATTACATCAGGCACGCGCGCAACAAACACAACAAAGAAAATTGTGTCTCTTCCCTAACAGCCGTAATGCCTCCATTATTAAAAAAGTTTATCCGGCCATGCGCGCACCGTGCGTATTAAATTAAAAGTTTCGCGCTTGAATGAAGAAATGATTGAGCCGACTGACGGGGCGCGCGTGCAAGAAAAGTGGTGAAAAATGCATTAAGCAAAATACAATGAAGAGCGGAGAGCTTCTTCCGGTTCAAAAACTACTTCTTGACACTTGAGTCTAAAAAAAATAAAAGAGAGCTGTTTCGGAACTGATATAAACCGAAATAAGTATGATGTTTTATACGCGTGCTTATCTGGAATAATTTGCGAAAGAATTTAATTAATTCCCGACCGTATCCGAATTATTCATTTACCGAAACAATTAATTAGTTAACCTTTATCCCCCCCAGTTTGGTGGTCGGACGCGTGCGCTCGCCCTACACACAAAAACAAGATATGAAGAAGTAGTAGATGAAGGAGAAGCGCGGTTTTGATGAGTCTCTCACCCGACGATCTTTCTCTCATATTGCTTTCAATTTGTTCTCGCGGCACCGGCGCCACGATTGCGTGTTTGCCGATTATATTCACTTATTTTTCTTGTTTCCCCAGTGGAATATTTCAGTTTGGAAGTTTCGTTCTTATTTCGTACTTATCTGTTTAGCGCTCCATATCTTCCAACACATTTTTCCTTTTTCCTTCGGCCTATTCCCAGTGAATTTCTTCTGGAATTAAATTCATCCCGCATCCGAGATGCGGGCTGCTGGCTTGTGCGGTTGATTTATGAGAGCAATAATTTTCTTCACGGCAAGCCAACATTTTTGAGCTTTATGATCTCAACAAGTTAATATCCAGATATATCAAGAATTTGAAATTGCCTAAGCCAGCTATTGGAAAGCTGTGCTTATCGATAATCCGAATTAATGATTTTTTTCTCGAATTTATTATGCATTTCAATCAAGGAGCAAGAAATACGATTGATTGATTGATTGATTGTCGCCGGTCAGTGGGTTTGTGTAAATGTACGAGTAAAGTGCTTTATTTCTTGTTTCAGATCGATGCGATATCCATTAACTGAGTGAAACTTCCTTGACTGGGACGTAGAAACGCGCTTTTCTACTTCTACGCTGCTCCTGACACACCCTTGCGCTAAATGTAGCGTTCAACCTCATTGAACATGAGCGTGCAGCACCTCAGTGAAGCCGACGGGCGGAAAATCAAAAATCGCGCAATGTCCAACGAAATTAATTGCACGCGAAGCGATCGCCCGCCGGTTGTTGCGTCGCGTATCGCGCGCGCAACCTTACGCACGCGTAGATAAACGAAATGAGAAAGCATGAACGATAAAACCCGCGCAACATACAATGTATTAAATGATTAGAGGCGGCCACACTTTGCAGTGAAACGCTTTCGTATGGCGTCGAATTATTCATTAGCGTTGCATCACAACAACCTAACAACAACGACCACGGCTATAACGTATGCGTTCAACAAGAGCAGCATCATCGCGCCCAACGGCAGCACCAGCTTTGCGAATGCAAGTGTCATCGTTGAAGGGGGCAGTGGCGGAGGCGCCGGGAGCGGTGGCGAGAACGAAATCTACGCGCAACTGCAAACCATTATCATTTCCATCATTCTCATCGTGGTGATCTTCGGCACAATCGTCGGCAACATCCTCGTGTGCGTCGCCGTGTGCCTCGTGCGCAAGCTGCGCCGACCGTGCAACTATCTGCTCGTCAGCCTCGCCGTGAGCGATTTGTGCGTCGCGACGCTGGTGATGCCGATGGCGATGATGTCCGAGATCAATGGCGAGTGGATCTTTGGCGAGATCGCGTGCAACCTGTGGGTGAGCTTCGACGTGCTCAGCTGCACGGCGTCGATCCTCAATCTGTGCATGATCAGCGTGGATCGCTACTATGCGATCACCAAGCCGCTCGAGTACGGCGTGAAGCGGACACCGAAGCGGATGATACTGTGCGTAATACTGGTGTGGTTCGGCGCCGCGTGCATCTCGTTGCCGCCGCTCCTCATTTTGGGCAACGAGTTCACCGTGGAGGAGGAGGACAACGGGCAGATTAAGACAATCTGCCTGGTTTGCCAATCGTTCGGCTATCAGCTGTATGCGACGCTGTGCAGCTTCTACATTCCGCTCGCCATCATGCTCGTCGTGTACTATAAGATTTTTCGCGCCGCGCGCAAGATTGTGATGGACGAGAAGCGCGCGCAGAGTCATTTGGACGCGCACTGCTATCTGGAGATCAGCGTCAAGAACGGCGACGGCCCGCCGGAGAACAAGATCGCCAGTCAGTCACCTTCGCCGGCGAATCCAATTAAGGGTAATCACAGATCCAGCACTGCCAGCACGAATACGACGGTAAATATTTTCAAAGGGATTTTTGCGTCGCCGCCGCCGTGCCGCCGGCCGAGGCGCAAATCAATTTTAAGTTTCGTATCGCGTGTTGCCATCTCCGTCAATCACGGGCTCGTGTCTTATTTTTCGCGACGTAATGAAAACGCACCGTCCTCGTCTGTCCGTCAGCACCTGGCATGGGATATCTCATGCAATTTATTCGTTTCGAAATTAAAATTGAAATTTAATAACGCGCCGAGGACGCTCGCGCTTGTTGGAGGCCTGAAGAGGCAAGCAATATAGGTATCATCGTATATTTCGTGCAATTCAATAAAACGAATGAGGCGAATGTTTTGCTATCATTTCCATTTATAGCATTAAAATTTCAATGAATGACTATAAAAATTATAATAATTTGAAGTATAGGCATCAAAGAAATTGATCGATTTGTTAGATTTGGATGACACTAAATGCGTTATGATGGCATTCTCTTTATTACGCGAATTTTATATTTTGGCATCAAAGCAAATCTTCAGTTCACGTACTTGCATTTCATTCCACACCATTTAATCCTTATAGTTGTTATTCGAGCAAGTTTTGAATGACTTTCGATGGGAGAGTTTTCCTCTTCTATGTGAATTCGCATTGCAACTAGTTTAGAGAACGGATTTGGCTTTCAATGGCACATCTCGCGTTTTCTCGAGTATTTTTAAAGTTGTTTGCAAGTTTGGTGCTCGTAAAAATCAAAGTTGCGAATTTATTTGAACGTTTGACGTGATGATACTAATTTCTGATAATGAATGTCTGTTTTTGCTTCTGAGAATTGATTGTGCGTAAAGCCGCGAAAATGCCTATCTTTATACTCATGATGAATGAATGTATTCGATTGCAGTTTTAGCAAATTTCGGGAAAGTAATTTTGTTCTGCGGAATCTGACCTTAATAAGCCGACAGAACCATGGTGTTGGACATAATGTATTCGTGGCCATGTGGTCCTCGATAATATCGGCCAGCACGGAAGCTTAGTCATGCAAATAATCTCATTTTATCACAATTTTACTAAGCTTTACTTTCCAATACGAATTTTATTCATTTCTGACATTAATTTCATGCTTTCAGTTGAGATTTTATATGCAACAATATATGCTGAAACCGCAGGCATGTACGAACCATTTTTTACGCCATTATTTACTATCCGTGCACCTCTGAGCTATTTATTTGTATACTGCGCATAGCAAAGCTTGTCGGTAGCGCGTGTGCAAAGATAGATATGTAAAAGAGAAATGACAAATGTGAGTATGATAAATGAAAAGTGCCCCGTCGTTTGCGTTGTTTGTGCGCTCTCCAGTGTGCAAATATGAAGCTACGTTGTGTATTTATCTGCTTGTGTTGTGTTTTCAAATTTTCAAATATTGCTCATTTATTTCAATTAAGTAGATTTATTTTGGTTGATTATCAAAATTTAAACGAACTATAGTACAAGAAGCACTTTGAATTGAATGTATTCATGATTGCAAATGTAAATCCGTCTGCAAAAATGCTCACATTCGGTAAATGCTTGTTTTGTATGCAAATGGCGCATTCGCACAAAAACATCAGTGGCTAAAAGGACCAAAAGTGGTCAGTACACAATAAAAAAGCGCGACGTCCTTTAGTGAGAGTAGAGTCCTTTACCTAAAAGTTCCATGCAAGCCATTTTGGCGTATCTCACGTTACCGATGGTCCGAAATATTATTCGATACGTTTATTTCCGAATGGGATAGCACACAATGGCGTTTATATAGTACCTTCGTCCTGCCTATGTACACAGGTTCTACGTATATCCTTAATGGAAATATTGTGTTTATTTGACGACCATCAATTTTTTTATTTTGCTTCTACGCAGTTGCTGTTATTTTTGATTTCATTTTATTTTACTTAGCATGGAATCCTGATTAGTTATTTAAAATTGTTATACGATTTGTGTTGTTTCGTAAATATTAATTGCATACCAATTTTCGTATTTATTTTGCATCTCTAAACAGTTAGTCTTAGTCATAAATTATGCCAAACACTTGTTTTGTAATGCTTTATAAATACTAATTTATTAATTTTCATGCAATCTATTTACTCACTCATAATGATAACCGAACAGCTATTTTAACATATTTTATGCAGCAACAATTAAAATTATTTCGTTCATTTGCAAGGAATGATTACAAATTCATTTATGTATACATGCGCAAATATTGCGCGGTGTTCGTTTGATTACCCAGTTCCGCGTGCAGCGCGTAATAGCCTACGGCACGTAACGACAAGCCCTTCCCTCATCGGAGGCATGCATATGCACACACATACGAGCACATACCGTAATGCGCGCTGTGTGGTGAAAGCACCAAAACGAGCCCAACATTAGCCGGAATCGTTTTCACTACATTGCCCTTAATAAATCCTTGCCACGCCATTGAAGCATTACATTCGGCTGCTTCAAATTTTCAATTCCATGTAGCGCGGGCGCGCGGGCGGACTCGAAGAGATATGCATTCATATTTACGTGTACCCACCGATGTAACTTATGGTTCTACTAATGAACATGCCAGTGGGCAACCCATTTTCTCGACCAAATCGCAGTTGGTTTTCTTGTTTTCGAATTGAAATGCAGTAGGCTAATTGTATGAGTATAATTTGAAATTCGATAATGAATATATTGGAAAATCCTCTCAATAAGAAGAAAATTACGTTTGCAATTAATAATTGTCATTAATATTCCACTCGTGAATATTATCGAAATTTTGCAATTCCGCCCTCTTTTTATAAATTCTTTCACGTTTCCTCTGGCGAATTAGCATTTAATTCGAATCGGAGCGTATTCACGGAGATGGCATTCAAATGATATTTCTTTTGCATTAAACATTTGGCGAATCTCTTTATTTATTTGATAATTGTGTGGTGGGTGCTTATTTGATGGTGTTTCGTGTTGTACAACATTCGTGTGCCGCGTACAACTTAACAACGTTGGTGCTTTTCAGTCCCGACAAACTAATTCGCTTGCAGTTTTGAAAGGGAGCAAAACTGCAGCGAGGCTGTTGCGCGACTAAGGAATTGTTTATGAAGAACGCGTTACGTGCAGCATATCTTGATTTTTCCGCCAGATTGTTACACTATTCATTTGAAGGTGCATTATGTCGAC
>JARJDR010015112.1:0-21912 GCA_030264135.1 Myllaena sp. GC000078 | reverse complement strand
GTTTTTCATCACATCAGCCAACAATTAATTCACTCTTGTTCTATTATATGTACTAATTTCCTGTTTGTTTTAGGAATATGTTTTCTATGTTCTGTTTTAGGGCGACGCGGGATCACTAGAATGAGTGGTTATAACGTGAATTTGAAAATGTTGTTCACTCATTCGGTCTTTCTGCGCTCGCTATCCAACCACAAGCAATCTCTCTCACTTCCCACCACGTCAACGCGAGCAACATGGAAGTGGGTTTGTTATGTATGCTGATGCAAAAAAAAACAGCAAACAACTTAACCTCGGTTTTCTACTCGTGTACGCTGCCGGTTGTTTGAAAGATGTTGGTAAGTAAAACCAACTTACAAACCCCCACAGAATCTGACAGCATTTGCTACTTTCAGGAAACTCAAGATCTGAAGGACTTTTCCATCGCCTCATGGTACGACACCTTCTCAGCAACCGCGCTGAAAACAATCATCATCCGCATTCCATCAGCTGTGCTCTTGCGCCTCAAATCGGGCGACAACGATACCGAAGAAATTGCCGCCGCTTGTGATGAGGCATTCATTGATGCACTCAAAGCAGCTATTCGTGCCCTCAACGGAGAGGCGTTTGTCAAAACCAACTGGCATGCACCAATTGTATGTACGAGTAATGATCTAAATTGAATTGTTGAATGACCTCTTTTTTCCATGCCAACAGGATGCGAAATTTGTGAGTCTTGGCTACTCCTTGACAGTAACATCCATGCAGGATATATTCTTGTACTTGACATCGTCGGAAATCACCAGCGCCGATTTCGACCATCACAAATTCGACGATTTTTGCCTAGCGCTGAAACCGTGGACGAACATCCATCCGGCCTCGGAATTTCGCTGCATTGTTGTCCATAGTGTGCTGCGTGGTATTACACCTCGTGATTGGCCCACATTCTACGCGCATTTCAATGAGGATGGTCCGAATATTATTCAAAAACTGAGTGAATTTTATAAGGTTCACATACATCAGAAGTTCCCCAGGAAAACTTGTAAGTTTAACCATAGGAATAAACTTTTAAAATTGAGCTAAAACACTCAGCGAATGAGCAGAGTTGGCAGTTCTTCAAGTTCGAATAGCCAAACATTCAATTTTGCTTGTTTTTGGTTTTGTTTTGATTGCAGATACTTTTGATGTCATTCTAACATTTCCCGATAACATATCACTCCTGGATTTTGGTGTTTTGAATAACAAGTCCCAGTTGTATGCATTTACTTGGAAGGAGATTCAGGGAATCATACAAAAGAATTCGGAGGAAGAAGTCGCTCCAGTTTTCCGATACCTAGAAAGCGATCTGGGCATTATGACACGGACGGAGGGCTTGCTGAAATTCCAGCAAAGTGGAGAAGCTTAAGGTTATTATTATTGCAATATGTTTAAGTATAAAGTTATCATTAGAGGTCATGCGCTTTCTTCCTTTGTCTGAATTTAAATTTCATCAAAATGGCGAGTGAAGTGCGTATGCGCATGAATTTCACCCCTCTTACTAATAAGCACTACAGTACGACCCCAAAAATAACGAAACTATCAGACAACGCTCAAAATCACGACTTTTTCAAACTGAAAATACTTTCGTGATCATTCCTTCGCGAGATATAAGATATAAAAATCGAATATAAGGGTATAAACTATTTGTAAATAGCATTTTAGAAAATTAGGGAACTTATGGGGTGGTCCTGTAGATGTATAACCCCGTCGCGCTTGAGTATGCGTCAGTGGCCGCGTGCTTGCTAGGGCTCGTGTTCTCTTTCTCGCGCCCTGTTTAGCGTCGCGACGGCGGGCGTCGTTGGGCGCGTGCGTTTATTCTTCCTCTCCCTCACCGCGCGCGCTGACGCGGTGTTCGCGGACTGTGGTGCGGGTGGTGCGCTTCCGTGTGAATGCGAGTAGTAGTGCGAATATGGCCGCTGCGCCCGCCGCCGCCACCGAAGACGTTGACAAACATGCACGAGTAATGGGCGCTCTCGACGCGACGCACCAGCTGCAGCAGGCGCCGTCGTCGCCGCAGCCGCAACCTCTTCGCGACCTGGTGGACGACGACGCGGCACTGCGATGGATGCACAAGGTGATGAACGCGCACGCCGTGCATTCGTTTTGAGTCGCGATCGTACCGAACCGCGCCGCCCACGAACGAGTGTGTGCTGCCTGCGTACGTGCACGCTATCATTTGTTTTGGCATGGCCGCCATGTTATTGGTGGCCCATCACCGCCGCCGCCACCGCCACCAGCAGCAGCAATAATAAATAAGCCGCCCCCACATCGCAAGTGCCGCGTTTGATTCGGCTGCACACCGCCCCCGGTGACGAAGACGACGACTTTCGCGTTGCGTGTTTTGCTCGGCCCCCACTCGCCGCCGAGTGGTGTGTTGTTGTGTTTGGTTGATGCCGCCAGCAGGATGAGTGCCGGACGCGAGCCCAAACGAGCGTTCAATGCACGTATTGTTTTTCATGATTTTTACCTGCTCCATTCTGCTCCCAATTTCACTACATTTGCGTCAATTGCATTCCCATTTTTCACGTCCACGTGCACCTGGGGGGGATGTTCTCTGTGTTTTCAGAACGAGGAGTGCACTCATTCCGCTAACAGTACCAACCAATAACATCAATTTCTCACTTCTGTAAATAATACAATCGAAATCAATCGCATTAGTTATCAAATCCGCAGTATTGCGTTATGTGAGCCATTGTAATAACATGTATTGCGTGCCTGTGATTTGTAGGACGGGCACGTGTTGAACGACCACAAGGCATCGATGCTCGCCAAGGTGAAGGCATTGATTGAAGCATGGAGGGAATTTGCTGCATTGGATCCAATGCCCAATCTGCAGTCTCTACATAATCTCACCCAGTTTCTCCACATTCACACATTAAATGTGGTGTTGTCTGTCAAGTGGTTAAAATACAAAAGTACTTCATCCAAAGAGGTTTTTGTGGCATGTATAATGACATGGTTTTCGTAGATGAATATCAAGTGCAACTTGAAGAAAACATTCGGGCGTGCATGGCGAAATTCTCCGCGGACATGGACTTCAAAGTGATCTGCACCAAACAACTGGCGCTGATCAAGGAGCCGTGGTCCAAGCCGGACATACAAAAGATGCTGAACTCCTCGTCGCCAATACCTACGGAGAAAGGTACATTTCTTGTGATTACAAAAGTACCCGTCATTAGTTTTATTTTCTTTTGCAGAATACAATTTTTTCGTGCACGAAGAATCCGCACTTATAATAACGATTCGGTTGAAGAAACTCTGCGAGGATAAATGCGGTGATATGGCGTTGAATTTGACACGCTGTTATCAACGATGCTGCGAGTGGGCTGAAGAACGACAGCTCTCTATGCGGATCATGGAGAATCAAAAGAAGTTCATGTTCGATATCTATTTATCGCTGCTCTATCAGCACGACGGTATCGGCGAAATGGCCAACCTGCTGAAGAAGGTGGACATCGGCGAGGGAGTGCAGATGGTACGGCGTTTCGCCCATAAGATCGCGTCGAAAATGTGGACGAATCACAATGCGATCGCGAAGCTTTCGGGCACGATCTTCCTCACGCGTTGCGTGATGTTACCGTACGATCAGTCGGAGTCGCACCTCCTCGAGCTGCTCAACGGCTGGACGGAGCTCTACGCAAACGACAGTGACGCAAACGAGGAGCTCATCGGTTCACTGCGGCGCATTATCAAGAACGCCCTCACCGCCAGTACAATGTATGTGATCGTCGACCATCTCACACAACGTGTAAGTCTTCTAATCCTAACATACTCATTGTTAAATTTCATAAAAATCAGCTTGATATCATGTATTCTTTGCGTAAAACAAATAGTTTGGCGTTGTGATGCGGCCGTATTGCGTGGAGGTGTGCATCCAGGCGATCAACACCGATCTCAACCATCTGGAGCGTGCGAAGAGCGATCCGGACGCGCTCACCTCACATGCACTGGACGAGGTGCAGCTGCGCGTCGCCGACGGCTTCACGCGGCTGGCGAATCAGTTCGCCGACAACCTGCACGTGACGCGCGAATGCGTGCTCACCTCGTTCAGCGTGCGCCCCACGCGCGCCTCCTTCGAGCGCATCGAGGCGATGGCGCGCGCCTCCGGCTGCGAGGTGCTCGATACCGGCCAGTGGCGGTGTCGAGCGCATCCGCCGCCCGACGCCGCCGACGACGAGGAAGTGCTCATGAAGTGCGAGATCTGCGACGACTATATGTCCGAGCTGCGGCTGAATCCGGCGTTGCGACAGGAGAACGCCGCCGTGATGGAGTCGTTTCGCGTGCACAGCGTCGGCCTGCCGAGCGAGCTGTGCGACGATCTCGTCGTCATCATCTTCGGCGCGCGTTACCAGATGCTCAGCTGGCTGCAGCGCTGGTCCGACCTGCAGCGCTTGTGCGTGATGTACCTGCACGATCCGGTGCGCACGAAGAATCTGATCACTGATTTGAAGTTCGTCGACATTGACTATACACCGTTTATGATCAAAAAGGAGATGGTTTTGTCGGAGGATGAGGCGGAAGAGCCCAACGTGCGGCAGAATGAAGAGGAGGAAGTGGACGATACGGAGGCGGAAGACTTTGAATTCGTGATGCAATTGTCGAGCAAACGGCGAAGAGTGTTAAGTAGTTCATCGGAAGGAGAACCAGAGCAAAAAATGGCAGAAGGAACTCCGTTAGTCAAGGATTTGGTGACTGAAAAGAAATTTATATCTGAAATAACTGATGAAATCATGGAAGAGGTAAAGGAAAAAGCGTTCACGGAAGAACAGGTGCATAACAAGTGCTCCGATCCTGAAGTGTTGGTAGCATTGAAGTCATTCCGGCGGCAGATTCGTAGAAAGGAATTGGACGAAACCATCACGTCTTCCCCGACGCCGGCAAACACACAAACTAGTCATTCCGGTACAAATATTAGTATTAATTGCAATAGTATTAAGTGCGAGAACGGTGAGGCTGTTGAGGCCGAAGTGCCAACAACAACAGCAGCAAAAAACTACAGTGAAGAGGCAGACACAACGCAACATCAACAGGAGTTCGGAAATTTTCGGCACGACGCTGAAAACTACGAAATAGATCGGCTGCCGACACCGCAACCGCCATCGCCACCACCATCACCAAATCTCTCTAGTCACAAGAATTGCTTAGACTTTTATAAACGCCAGTACGGTATTAAAGAGTGCAGCATCTCGCTGGTGCGGTGCGACGCCACACCGCGCGTCGAGCCAAAAGCAGTGAGCAAGCTCACCATGCGATTGCGCAACAAACGCGTGAAACGGAAGTCATCGGAGAATGTGCAATCGAATCTTGCGACCAAGCTCTACGCGGGATTGAACAATAACACCGGCCACCGCCGTATTCTGGCGATGAACAACAACTTGCACTTGGAGGCGCTGAAGAAGCGTCTGTTGGACGGCGGCCCCAAGAACAAGATGAATCCGGTGGTATTACTGCGGCGACTGGAGGATTCCTGCAGGGATACGCTTCTGTCGCGCGTGCCGGGCGTGCACGATACGCAACTCTTCCGGCCGATTCACACCAATCGTATTGTGAACGTGGTGCAGGTGGCGGGCGGTCGCTCCAACTCGACGGTGCAATCGCCGAACACGCAAACGAGCACGCAAGTGAGCCCACACATTCAGCGCATTGGCCAGCCGCGCAATGAAAAGCAGCAGCAACAGCAGCAGGAAACGGTGGAGGCGGCGGCAACCACCACCGGCAATGCGAAGACGACAACCAATACGTACACGCTGGCGAAACCCGCGTCCACGCAATCCTCGACGTTGATCAATATACTTTCGCAGCAGATCAATCGGCCGTCGATGAGCAATAATAACAATTCGCGCGGTAGGATTAATATTATCAGTCAGCCGGTGGTGAGGGCTGCTAGCACGCTGGCGAGTGCGAAGACGTCGACGACGGCGAATGATGCTTCGCCACAGGTGAGTTTTTTTTCCTTAATACTGATTTCGATCTTGACTGACCAATACCAATTTCTTTTGCAGTTAAATAACGCACCGATTGCAACAACCACAACGACCACGACTGCGCGTATAATCGCGACCACCGGCGAGCAACAACAAATCCTAAATCAAATCGTGAACACGACGAACCGCCTCGGCACGGTGAAGGCAGTTGTCGGTACGTCAAATTCCGAACCAGGTCGAATAGTCCAATTTATCTGTAAATCCACAGATGGTAAACTAATTCCGGTGACATCGTTTCCCTCGAATCGTTTAGTCAAAGTCGGGACCGCGACGCCGACCACTGCGGCGACGCCAGTGGTGGCCGATGCCAATCCGCCGGCGGCCGGCGACGACGCGTTCGCGAAACTGAAAAAGACTGAAACGGACGCGCAGCCATCGCTGTCCGAAACGCTGCCAAAGTTCCAGCAGGCGTTCGGTAAGTCCGTGTATCAGAACAGCGTCGACGGTGCCGCTGTCGACGCGTCGTCAACTAACGCTTCTCCACCTAACACGACTAACAACGACACGCTCGATAAGAAACCGAATGTGCAACTAACCAAAACGGTGGCGGTCGCCGCCACGCAAGTTAACGTGCAACCCATTCAAGGTGGTGTGATCTATACGCGGCAGATGCCCGTCGGCCAGACGATCAATCTCATACAGCAGAATCGCGGCCAGGTGTTCCGCATTGCGACCACGAACGCAGACGTTAAGGACACGGCGATCCACAGCAAGATGTCGGCGCTGCTCGCCGCCGCGTTGCAGGGCAACAAGCCGAAGCATAGCGAGGAGGATGGCGCCGACGGTGTGGCGACCACAACGCGCGTGCAGATCGCACGTCCTTCGCTGGTGCAGAATGCGCGCATCGTCAAGCCGATGCTGCAAATACCCTCGAATGTAATTCGCAACACGGCAGCGACGCAGCCGACGAATCTGAGCAGCACTACCCTGGAGCAGTTGCGCGAATTCGACATGGTGTACAAGCAGGTGAAGGAGCGCAGCAGCACTTCGACGCCTTCCGAGGCGGGTGCGAGCGAAAACGAAGCGTCTCCGCAGAGGATCAGCGTCACCTACCTGAATCAAACGCAGAAGATCAATTGCGCGCCCGTGGTGGTTGTTAGCAGCTATGCTAATCTGCAACCGGTTGCATCACCCGCGTTGAGCGTCGCTTCACAGGGCAGCTCTAGTCCGAGCGTAACGCCGCAACCGACGTCGTCAGTGCTTCCCAAAGTCACCGCCAAAACAACGCCCTCGTCTTCACCCTCAACATCGTCATCATCCAAAGGGAAGACGGTGAAGAACTCGCCATTGCACGCAGCAAAAACCTCTCCGATTCCGAAACCGGCACAGAAACCGCAAGAGGATGAGCACACCACGCAACGTATTTTTGATATTCTTGCTGAATACGCCGAACAACTACGCAACTCGCCCGATTTGAATAACAAACCAGCGCCGCGACGCCGCTCGAATCCACCGACAAACCCGAGTCAGAATTCGAAACGCAAGAAAAGCTCGTCGAAGAAAAGCACTGGTCAAAGCATGTCGACGGAAGCGGCTGATGTGGAGGACCCACGCACGGTCGGCAGCGAGGATAGTTCTTGCGGGGTTGTGCAGTTATCCATGCCGGAAGAGGACAATATTGCTACCACGGCAAGCGCCTCCGAGTCGAATGACTCAACCAACAACCATACGGTAACTGTTAGTGCACCACCTCCGCAACAGCAACCACTGCAACAGCAGCAACAGCAACCTCAACGCCAGCAACTGATCCTTACCGACGCCACCTCCCACGCACAAACGCGCATGATCATCACCGATTCGAGCAGCGTTGGCGAAGCGCTGAAGATTCCCAACACGGCCGTCTTGGTACCCGGCAACTACATCATGCCCGTGTCGATGGTGAAGGGCGGCCAACAGATTGCGGTCGTGTCGGGCGGCAGCAAGATTCTGGCGACGGTGCCGGCACGCTCCGGCCCCAACATGCTACTCTTCCAGAGCTTCCTCAATCAGAATCGCAAGACGAACGTGGTGCCCACTTCGGTGAAGTACTCGACGATCCAACCGCTCGCCGCCGCGCCGGTGATACTCCCGCCGCCGGTGGCATCCACATCCATCGGCCAGCCAATCACCATCAAGAAAGAGGAGCAGTTGCTGCTCACGATTGCGCAGCCGAAGGGGGAAAATGCGCCCGACAGCAGCACCAGCGGTGGTGAGAAGGTAAAAATCGCTGCACCCACGCCGGTTATATCACAGGTCAAGAAGGAGCCTGAGATGCTGATCGATATGAATGCATCTTTTGCCAAAGGTAAAGCTGCGTTTGTTTACGGAAAGTTGTTACAGAGGGTGTTTTTTTATAGTGGAACCACCGAAGACCGAGGAACGCGTGCAATCAGTATTAGTGACGGCTGGCACATCAAATGGTCCCATGCTGTCGCACAGTCCCCCGCAATACAAGCAGTTATCGCACACCACATCCACCGGTGTCGAGCAGGTCAAAGACGATTTCCTTCGAAACGGCGGAAAGGTTGGTGTCACCCTTATGACGTTCACTTGATTTTGGATATCCGCGCACGTTTTAATTTCGATTTTGTATAAATTTATTTTTGTTTTGTTTTGTTTTCTTCCAATCCTATGCCTTGTACCTGTTCCAGTTCATTCAAATCGTTCCTTCATAGTGTTGTCTTACATAATAAAGTTATCCTCTCTCCATCGCTATATCAATTCCTATCGCCACACTGTGCCTGTCTCTCTGTAGCGCGCCGAGAAGGTACAATCAACGGTGTTCTGCGTGCAGCAGGGTAAGGTGAAGAAGACCACTATCGTATCGCGCATGGACCGCGAAGTCCAACAAATGTGCATGCAGCGGCGACAAGCGGCCATCGATCGCGAGCTGCGCCTGCAAAAATCGCTCTCCGAAGAATGCGAGGACCTCGGCGTCGACGAGCCGAGCACCAGCGATCTCTTTCCCGAGGCGCTCCTCTTCGACGCGAACAACTCGCCCAGCTTTGATCAAACCTCACACGATGCGCTCAAGCGCAGTCAGCATGAAAAGGAAGACAACAAACTGACGCTGTTCTCCGACGACGACTTCATCTTCGAGGCCGTTCAATACGATGCGAACGACGATAATCTTTGCTATGAGGAGGTGGTTGACTCGCGCATCCTGTCCAACGGACAGGGCGGCCCCACCGAAGACACCACACTGCTGCAGACGTGCACGTCCATGTCGGACGTGACGCTCAGCTCGCCCATCTCGCCCGAGAACTACCACGCGAACACGCCACCGCTGCTGAACAAGTACATGCACAAGTACACGAACAAGAAGAAGGACAAGGTCCCGAAGCCGGTAGACGCGTGGTCGGCGGAGGTTTCCAGCTCGGAGGACACCATGGGCAGCACCGGTGGGGATGGTGGCGGCGCGGTGAGCACCGCCGCAGACGATGAAGAATTCAAAGTCGTGCATATCGTAAAGGGGTGTAAGCTGCATAGCAGGGACGGCGAAGTATCGGATGAGGACGAGGAGTACGAGGAGGATGCGTGCACGTGCTGTAATGGCGCCGACGAGACGACAGCGACGGACACCATCGTCGCCAGCGAGACGACCGCACCGCCGGCGGCAGTCTCCAGGAAGCGACCCGCGCAACAGCCGCAAGCAAACAGCCCGCACAAAAAGGCCTTCCCGAGCAGAAAAAGATAGTGTGTGGTGACGCTGGATAGTGTAAGCATCCACGTAGTTTAAATGTACATTTTTGCCCGTTCTCTATACTTAAGTGAATTGCACTTTAGTACAAACGGCGGCAGCGGCGGTTGCGGCACAAAACTTATCAAATAACGATACAAATGATTATACCAAAAGAACCCACCATCATACCAACGATAAACGATTGTATTATAGAGTTTGCGATCTTTTGAAAGTTTTAAATGATCTCGATTTAAACAAAAAACAAACATGCTTACTAACTTTAAACTTCACATTTACACTGACATTACCTCTTGTACATTACTTCGTCGCGTTTTGGAGAGGTGTCGAGATGGAGATTTTACACACAAATACCAAATTGAGCATGATTTGTTTTGAATTAGCCGATAGGTATCAATACATGTACATTATAATTAGTGACAAGATATGACAAACTTTCTCTCGCGAAAGCTTGACGTTTCAAGAGTAAAGAAATTGATTATGAAACGTTAAGCCAAAAAAAGGTATAAAACTATATACTGCTAATTGATAAGAATATAAATGTGCAGTTCTGTCGATGTAAATAACATTATTTCTTAATCAAACAATTTTTCGTGGGATTATTCACATATTTCCACACAGTTGCATTGCAATAAGTTTTATTTTGTACATGAAAAAGAGATTGAAAGAGTTTATTTAAATGATTATTTTCGCGGGGCAGGAAGCTTTTTATGCCCAAAACCGATGATGTAATCATCTGCAATTTATTCTATTATTGATTAGTCTTTCTATATCTAAAAAATTAAAAGGGGACGGAGGAGCGGTGGCTGAGGGATACTTCCATTTTCTTATCGATTGTAAGTAAAATTGATTAAGTTGGACTGAATTGTGTTCCGGTCGTGAGATATTTCCTAGCTATAGTTCGTTGATCCACAGAGTTGATAGGAATGAAAGGAATCTAAATGCTATTGATAAGCAAGATTAAAATTGAAGAAATTGTGAAACGGGTCGCAGCAAAAAAAAAACGAAAAAATCTCTAATATCGTAAAAATAAGATCATCATTGTGCATATATTTTAGCAATAACGGTATCAGTATTTTTCAAACTAAACATGATTTCCTTCTAGTATGTGTGCAAAGAACGCATCCGATTATTTATTGCCATTCGCATCCCCCCACAATAGGTGCCAAATTTCTTGGGACACATTCATTTCTATTCATTCAATCGCGTACGAAGAAGAAGTTGTTGAAGAACGGAGATCTATGTTGTTTGTTTTGCGACGCTTAATCGTCATTCCAAATATTTTTGCGGCGGCGTACGCGTAAAGGACTTAAGAGGCATGTTAGACAAATATTTAAATAGATAATGAAAACGATTAAACAAAGAGAAACATCAGTTTGATGCTTAGAAAATCAATTTTATATAGCGAGCGATAAGTTCTTTTTCGTTTTTTGTTTTTGTCTTGATTTCTACGTTTTCCGACGGCGACGACGAGACTGTTGATTTCGACGAACATGAATTTTTGATGTAATTTATCCTCGATCCCCCCTGGTAATTACTATTTAAAGAGTAATAAATTTATTAGAAAATTATCATGTTTTGCATATTTTTTTTTCAGCATGCTGTGCGCATGCTCAGAGGGCTCAGTGTCGCTTGCCAAGCGCGCTGCGTCTGCGCGGGTCACTGTCCAGTTGAGTCCAGTCCAGTCAGCTGATTGTGAGTGCGGTGTCCTCCCGGCAAACGCGATTCTCGTGTCCCGTTTTCGCTGAATTCCTCAGTGCCGGACATCCTGTGTTCCCGGCAACGTGCGCGTGTAATGGCCGGTCGTGAGTTCATCCCACAGGAGCTTTACTGCAGCCCAATCAAGAATATCTTCATCGGTGAGTCACATTTTTATTTTCGCACCGCTCTTAGTGGCTCTTAGGTTATATTCGCAATGACCACACTCACGCCAAGCTACAAATCAGCATTTATTTGTTATCGATTAAACTATTTGCGCGTGCGTGCATCATATGCAACGCTGAATATTTATGTACATTATTATGAATGAGGCAGAATAGAATATTTATACAATACGTAGTAATTCTTGCATATTGCGAGCGGGAGGGCATCATCAACATTACAATAAATAGCATTTAACAATCTATGAGATCACTGCTACATACATGTTTCGTTTCTTTATTTTCGATTAATATTATTACGTAAAGCGAAAGCGACTAAGCGTACAGACATAGAGGAGATGGGCCGTTTCGCCCCTCATCCTCTTGCCTTTGCGATTGTATGTAAAAAAAAACAATAAAAAGGCAAAGCGTGCGTGTTTATGGGTGTGTGTGCGGCCGTGCTCACGCATTTATATTGCTAACAATGCGGCGAAGGTAGCGACCGAAGTGAAGAAAAGAAGTTGACGGCCGGTCTTGCTCTTCTTCCCATGACCTCCCAGGGGTCGCAGTCGCAATCTTACACTTCTTGCAGAATACACGCGAGCTACATTAACAAACGGATGCGTAATAGAAAAGAAATAGACTTTTTAAATCCACAATTGGATCGCTTTATACAAAAGAGTAGTCAAATAACGCGGGGGACGTTCCACTACTGGCCCGGGGCACTCGCGTCTTCATCATCATTATCATAGTCCACTCGACTCCCAGCTCCCAATTTGGCGATCATATATCACGTAATTCATGTAAAACAAGAAACAAAACTACCGCGCACTCTCCCATTCAGACGCTCAATTGTCCATGCGCCAACACAAGAATGTCCTTCTTCTCCTTGGGGAAGCGCAGCTCGCGGCCGGCGAGACGCGCCGCCTCCAGCTCGCGCTCGGCCTGATTGAGCTCGCGACGCAGACAACCGGCGCACTCCTGCTCGCGCGCGATCCAATCCAGCGCCATTTGCGAGCGCATGTCGTCGTCCAACGCGCGATTCGAGTAATGCGCGACTACTTCCTGCCGACTGCACTGGCGCTCGCGCATTGCCTTGAGGCTGCCGTTCCAGTGCAGCAGCTGGAAGACGGTCATCAGCTCCTGGAATTCGAGCATTGTGCGCCCCTTGTTTGCTTCGAGCATGAAGCGGAAGGCGCCAACGCCGGTGCCCGGCGCGTCCGTACTTCCTGTTGTGGTGGTCGTCGTCTTCGTGTTGTCATCCAATTGTTCCTCCTCTTTGAAAGCGGTGCGTGCTTCGGTGACGGCCTTTTCGATGAACTCGTCCGAAATACGGCGCGATGGATGCTCGTTGAATACGGAGTTCATGAGGGCGATTTTGGCGGCGCTGCGGCGTGCTTCCGCTTTCGTCGGGCAATTCTGCGAAGAAGGGAAGGAGTTGCATGATGGGTTTTGCGTGTGCGGAAGGAATGAATGAATGAATACCTGAAAGCTACCGAAACAGGAGCCGCCCGGTAAAGTTACGTAGCACACGTATGGTTGGCTGTTGCTCGGCACCGATTCGTAGATGACGAGCGCACCGTTGCGCAGATCGGCGCCGCGCGCCTGTTTCATCTGCCAGAACTCCTGCAGCGCTTCGACGACGTTCACTGCAACAGGTCCAGGTCCAGAGACATTTGCGTATGCGTGTAGGGTGCGTGTGATAATAATTGCGGTTGCGGTTTTTTATTACGAGTGCGAAACGAATGCATGCGTGCGGATCAGATTTCCGGTCGGCGCTGAGAGAGGTCATCGAATGCATTTGCGCTGCGGTTACCAACCCAACACGTGAGAGCCGAAGAAGCCGAATGCCGAAACAAAGCATCGGTGATGAGTATGTGTGTGTGTGTGTGTGTGCCCGATTAAAAGACCCCTCCTTCAACCGTCCGTCCGTCCGTCCGTCCGAAAAACGCGAACCAGTCGAAGTTGTTGCGAATCCGGCGAGTTCTTCGCGCGCGCGCCCGTAAACTTAATGGTCCCAGTCAGTCAGTCAGTCAGGCAAGCAGGCTCTCCTCGCGCACCAACCAAGTCAGTTACAGTTCGAAAATTTATGCTGCATACATGACTTTTTGCTGTTTGGCTTCTCTTCTTGTTCCTTCCTCTCTTCGTCTTCATCATCATCATCATCATCGGCGCGAGCGCGCGCCCACTGTTACACATCGCGGGCCGTTCCTCCCACTGCCACCGGGTCGCCGCTACCGGTCGCGCGGTCGGCACTCGACGGACAACTATTTTAATTCGACGTCGCGCAGCACACATCACACCGTGGCGGTGGCGGCGGCGCTCTCGACAAAGTTATGCTAACATGACAAAGAGACATGCTGCTTGCTGCTGCTGGGCACACACACTCGGGTACGGGTGTCCCGTGCGTCGCGTGCAGGAATCGCGTTACACCCGCCGCCCCGCCGTTCGTTCGTTCGTTCCGCCTCACGCGTCACCGTGGGAAAGCAACACTCACCTCGATAGCCTTCGTCGTACAGCTGGAGCATGGGCGCCGCCGTCGGGCAGGTGCTGCTCCACTGCGCGTCCGGATAGACCATCATGCCGGCGGTGGTCGCCGCTGCGGTGACGGCGTCCTCCAGCATGGAGCCGCCGCGATCCCGGCTCGCGCAAGCCGCACGCATTCAAAACAACGCCACTTTTTGCATATGGGGGTGGGCGTGCGGGGTTGGGCGGAAGGAGGATGAGGATTGTGCGTGTGTAGAAATATCCTCGGGCACCTCGGGCAGTTGGCTTCTTTTCGCACCTGTGTGTGCAGCACACCACTCGCTACGTACCGCATGCACTTCACTCACGTCTTCTTCTTCTTCTTGTTCTTCTTCGGCGACCGCAGCGGACGGACGCTCGCCGCCAACTGTTTGCGGTGTTGTTCAACTCGCGGTTTCGCACGCCGAGTTCGCGCACTTGTACACGCACTCTACTCTCCACCGCCAAGAGCTTGATGATGATGATGATGATGATGATGGTGTGGTAGCGCAAGAGAAAGAGAGACGCGGCTGCTGCTGCTTGTAAGAAGACCTGCCGTGCCGGTGGTCGTCCGCTCACTGTTTACCTCACTCTTCGGCGGCGACGGCGATGCTGTTGGCTGTTGGTTGCATGCATGGCATGCATGTGGCTATATACTTACTTCACTTCGTTTGATTCATACGCAATGCAAGGCAATCTTTTGCCTTCTGCCCTCCCCGAAATGGTAACCACCTGTTTTCGGACGGGGGCCATTCTTTACTTTACTTTCGAATTGCTTGTGTGTTGGTAACCGGCGCGGGTGCACTTCTCGCGCACCCTATAGCGCTGCTGGTAACACCTTCCTTTCGTCCTGCCACCGCGGAGACGTATAATAGAGTACCTGTACGGTCGAATTCGAGACGCCCTACCTGCATCCCACTGGCGTGTTTTGCGGCTAACTTTTGTTCTTTCGATTTCATTACGTATTATGTCTTTATCTCGGTCTCGAACGCACAGCGCGCGTTTCGGGAGTTGTAGGCAGGAGCAGCAGCAGCAGCAGTCGATCTCGAATAATACCGTTAGAAAGATCTCTGCTTGCTGCTGCGGGTCCACTGCTGAGGCAATCTAGTTCACCCACGGTTTGGCATTTTTCGAGGTCGCCCGTCACGGCCGCAGCCACCGCCGCCGACGTCGACGTCGACGTGCGTTTGCATAAATTAAGCGAGTGCACAACTGTTTTTTTTTTATTTATTCTTTTTCGTCTTCTGCGCTTTTAACTCGGAAAAGGTTTGGGATGAATGGTGCACTGCTCACGCATCTTTTGTGAGAGGAGTTGGTGTAGATGGGAGATTATGCAGAGCGCCGTTCGTGGTGAGTCACCCGCTTGGAATCAATGAACCCTACGGTACGGCGGCTGCGGTGGCTGCGGCGGCGTGATGTAATCTACCACCGCACTAGGTTGTATTCAATTCATTCGAACGAACGAACGACCCGGAGACATAATGGCCGGGTGTGATAATATCACGCGGCGAAGGTGTGCGAAGGAATGGAAGAGACAGTATATTTGTAATCCATTTGTATAACACGCTCGTTTATTGTTGGCTGGGGCGGACGGACAGGCGGGCGGCTGGGCGATAGAAGGAAAGAAAGAAACTTTCAAGATTAACATATTTCAACAAGTTTTTGATTGCTCACTTTTTGCCTTGGCGCGCATATAACTCCTTAGAAACTAATGACTATGATGAGGAACTTTACAGACTTATCACTCTCGTTTTTTTGTTTATTCTTCGTTCATTCTTCTCCCCGTTTCAAAGTGACTCGTTTAGTTTTTGGTTTCTTCTCGAAAAGCGTCATTAAAAATTCTACCTATATAATATTTATGCTTAGAATAGATAACTTGGTAACTTCTATTTACAAACGGACTAGGCTAGGATTCGGTCTGACTGACTAACAAGAAGCAATCATTCATTCTTTGAGCCAGAGCAGTGGTGTTCGTCTACACTACTATCCTATATGGTTATGATGAAATTTGACACCTCTTCTTCTTCTTCTTCTTCTTCTTCTTCTTCCCTGTCTCAAACGCATTCATTGGCCATGGAATCATTGTCAAAGCCGCGGAAGGTTTCTTGCACGGGTAGCGCGCCGCCGGCGATGACACCTTCCGCGTCGGCGCCCAACAATGCGCGGGCGATCCGCGCGCGCACCTTGTAGACGAGGAAACTACTGCAGTGGATGATGATGAGTAGCACGCAGGCGCCGGCGCACACGACAATCGTGGGCGTCGGCTTGTTCCAGTCGACCACCGGGTAGATGAAGGGTTCGTTCAGTCTGCAAACACACCTCGTTACCACTTCGCTCATTCGTGCGTCATACCCGGAGGAGGCTACCTTGAGGTGCCGCCGGCGAAATGATAGATGAGACTGAAGATGGTGTAGGTGACGCCGGAGGACAGTCCGACGTAGAAGTGCAACAGTCGCACCGGATGGCTGACGACGCACAGCTCGATGAGCATCGCGGCGCTGTTGGTGCAGTGCACCATGATGTTCAAGTAGTCCAGCGGCATAGTAGCGGCTAATCGCAACGATCCTTATATTCCACCCACCCCTTCAGCACCCTGTGAGGCATTCTACATACGATTGTAGATCATGATCCAGTACAGTAGGGTGACCGCCACGCTCAGGTCCAGCGCGATGGTGAAGCAGAACCAGTAGAGTTTGTAGAAGCGCAGCGCAATGTAGTCGTCCATATCCGCCGCGAGTACTAAACCGTCGCCACCACCGCCGCCATGCTGCGCGCGCCATCGCTGCTGGCGGAAGCGTGCGGCGAGCATCCCAGTGCAAAGCGCCGCTTGCAGTGTGCAAAAGGTGAAGCCCCAGTTGGTGAGGTAGATGAGCCATTTGAGGTGGAATGGAAACGGTTCGTGTAGGTGCTCCTCGTCGACGATGGACAGCACCCAGGCGGCGAGTAGGTAGCACGTCATCAACACCCGGTAGATCATGTAGTAGACATTCGGATCGGATTGGCGCTGCCACTGCAAAATGCGCTCAGAAACTGGTCCAGAAATTGCCGATATATGATGGTGGTATGTGTGAGTGCATGTGAGTGCATGGATGCATTTTACTTTGAACTTTCTCACTGCTCGCGCGTTCGCTCGACTTGATTAGCATGCGCATTCCTGGTTGCCCTCCCCGTGATTGATTTATAACAAACCATAAAACGATCGCATACGCATAGCATAAGTGTAAGAAGCGAATGTGTTAGTTCACCTGCGATACGACGAATACGCGCGGGTCTTCATGCCGCAAACTGAGGCCGGCAATGGTCAGTCGTTTCCTCCACAATTCCAGCATTGTTCCTGTAACATTGCAGAAAATAATTTCTTTGCCAATGCTATGATTGCTTCTAGAAAAGAGGGGGGGGGGGGGGGGGGGGGGGGGGGNGGGGAGGGGGGGGGGGGGGGGGGGGGGGGGGGGAGGTAAGGGTGGGGAGGGGGGAGGGGGGGGAAGGGTTACGGGTCGGTTTTATAGCAATTTTAGGAAATGGTTTGTACAAGAACTCGAGAATGTGCGCGCATTGTTGTGGAACATCGGTTATCGCCCCATTCGCCTGCCAACTGGCGATGTTAAATGTTTGCCTCTTTGCGCACACGGCCGTGCGCAACAATATAAAATACAGCACATAAAATTAGTCGTTTCGCGCTGAGTGCTGCCGCCGCCGTCGCCGTCGCGATGAAGTCGGGACCGGTCGCCGTTTGTTTTTTGTCGCTTGGTCGTCGTCGTCGTTGTGGTCCTTAAGAAAGCGGCAACGACGACGAAGAAGTGCGGATGGCCATTGCCGCATGCTGCATATACGTGTGTTGTGTGTTGTTACTTAAGTCGTACTTACTACTTTTAATAGTCGAAACGACGCTTTTTGCGCGCGCGCCCGCCCCGGGTTCAATGCATTTCCCCGTGCGCGCTTATCACACGAAGCGTGCATATATGCGCGCAATGGATTCGCAACGTTTTGTGTGGCTGTGTGTGTGTGTGTGGAACTTGAAATGGCAAATGGCATTTCTTGGGTAATGAACTTATGCATATGGCGAACGGTGTGTTCACGCGCGCAATGTATCGCACACGTCGCGAAAGCGCGAGCGCAAATTCTAACAAGACTCGGGGCTGTTTTTTCGCGACAATTCTACTTCTAAACACGCTCGTGTGCATCAATTTTGATGGGATGGGTTTGAGATTGTGTGCGTATGCTAAGAGTTGCGTGCGCGCAGAATTGATTAATTGCTCAATCAATTACGCGCGCTTGGGGCAATTGTTTAATTGTAACCCGTAAAGTATTCAGCGCAATAGTGTCTTATACCTGCTCGTGCTTCATGCGCTTCCAGCCACTTGTATTGCACATCCTGGCACATTTTTCAGAACTAAACTGAACCTAAACTGAACCAAACGGCCCGAAAGAAGCCAATACACGTTTGGCGTGCATTGATGACGAAAGCGTCACTTATCTGATAAGCGAACACCTTATTATTGTTAGTTTAATTGCAAAAATGTCGAGCGGTATGTGAAACATGCCATCATACGTCGTAACAAACGCGTAGCAAAGTGACTTAAGTAACGTCATATACGGCACACTCGCCGGTTGCGGTTGTGCCAAGTGATGATAAATGGATAATAAATTATCGCTCGCAACGCTCATTCTAATTCAACATCATAATTGCTTGATTCAATTTTGAATGAATTGGAAGACCGTGTGCTATATCGATTGTGTTCGTCGTGAGGGCGCTGTGCATAATTTATTCCCAGCATATTATCCGCATCAAAGTTAATAATGTCTTTTTGTTTGTAACAGGAAAATATCGATCTTTGGTAGCAGATATATGCATTAATTATGCGAATTATTATTATATCGTCCGGGATATCGGTAAATGGGGGCCGATGAACGCGGTGTGTGTGTGTGTGCATATATGATGCATGTGGCGTGAGCGGCCAACGGACGCCGATGGTCACTTTCTAGGTTTCTTAAATGTAATATTAATCGATATATACCAACGCGTGAGCCGGCCGGCCAACCGGGTGACCGGACCCTTTTCGGGCGCTATACATGCGCATCCGTTTGTTTGTAATTTGCGAAAGCGGCGCAGGGCGCAGGTTCCTCTCTTGCATATAAACGATGCGATTTATGATGCGATCTCCGCGGCGACGGCGCACAGCGAGCGATATTCATGAATAAGAAGCGGCCCCGGCAAGCGTATAAAATTTTATTAGTTTTGGAACGGTTATATTAATTGTTTATTATTAATAACGGCGCTTTTTTCGGTGGCTCGCTCTTGCGATGGTTAAAAATTGGAACGTATATGACGAGTCAGAGGAATGCAATGAAGAATCAGGATGCAGGTAATATTTTGAAATAAGGTATCCAAAAAGTAATTGAGCGGAAATGAAATCTAATGAAATTATGAAACGCTAAACGCTAATTAATTGCGCCAGCGATAAAACCAATACATTAACGACTAAGCAATTGGGCAAAGGAGAGAACTAGAGAAGAAAAGTGGCGGTCGTTGTCGAAATGAGCGCAAGATTTATTGACGCATCATTACCTCGATTGCGTCTAATTAGCGTATCTGTGAATTGATAAATCTGTGCTTTCTCTCACTCTCGCGCAATCAATCTACGCGTGGTGTCGTCGTGTGAGAATCGCACACCCATCCAGCGTCTTGACCTCGATTTGGCGACTTTTCGGGCGCGAACTTTTCGCACCAACGCACACACACACACACACTGACGATCTATCGAATAATGTGATATGTGCGCCCGTCGCCGGCCGGCCGACGACCGGTAAACGTGGAATCAAACTGATCGAACGCACTAGTTAACCCTTTTTGATGACGCGCCGCGCCGCGCCGCGCCGGCCCGCCGACAATAATGCATGCGCAGTGCGATGCGTTCGTTCATTAGACGGGACCCCGGTCACACGTTTCGGCGCTCGTTTGCGATCTCTCGCGCCCGTCGCGACGCGTTTGATTAATATTGAATTCGTTACCTTTGACAAGCAGCAGCGGCGCGCCGCCGGCGTGTTCGTCAGCGCGCGTGTATGACATCATTGGAAGGTTTCACCCGATCACCCCATGACGATAATGAGGGGGTGGCGCCCGTGGGAAACGTCCGCGTGTGGTTAAAGAACGCATGCGAAATGCCGTAATGCAGTTTTTGGCGGCCGCCTCTGCTGCGCCCTCGTTTCAGTTTCGATTCTGTTGCGCATTGATTTTCAGTATGCGGAAAGTCAAGGACTTTATACGGCAAACGGCGCGGTTATAATTATTGCACTGGATAATTAGTAATAAAATAGAAGCAATCCAGTGATCGAAACGTAGATACACACAGATGGTTTGATTCCGATTAATTAATAATTGATGAATATTTTTCCGCGTCTTTAACATAATCGCGTTATTAAACATACCTGGAAGTTCCTAATGAACACGTCTGACAATGAGTACACACTGATTATTAGTCACAAACACAATACCATCCATAGGGAACTAATAGGAAAAAAATTTGAACACAGAGATAGAGAGAGAGGCGTTTGTCATGAATACGCCGGCGCGCTCGAACCAACTCGCCGCAAATTAACCGAACATTTAAAGTAAAGCGATTGCACAATGCGTGGGCGCGCGCGGCGGGTGCCTATGTATGGTGTGTTTATTACCGCGCGAGTTTACCCTCCGGGGATCGATAACGTATAACAAAATAACAACACATATAAAAAAATAACTAACTATTGTTTTATTGAGTTCATTCTCGCGGATGAGTGATCGATGCGTCGTATCACCTGATTGTGATCGTTTCGCTACTGGTTTATATACCCTATTTAGTGATCGCTTTGCGCACGCTGAGCGGGGCTTGCGCACGAGCAGTAATTGCTTGCCGGTGATTGTGTAATATGCGAATTACGTCTCACTATACATTCTCTATTTTGTATAATGTACACGTGTGAGTTTTGATTGCGCGAATTATATTACGATATGTAACCTACCTATACATGCGTTTGTTCGGTTATTGTACACGTGGACGGCGGTGATTCGTAATTGAAGTATGTTAAAGCCTTGAGAGATGATTTTTATCTAGATATCTCGTGTGCATAGCAGACACTAACGCGCAGATCATACGGATTAGTTTTATGAATGCGGTTGTGTTTATTGTAAAGGAAATTGTGTTTGTTTGCAATTGTACTCGTATTGTAGGCATAATTGTCATTGTCTGGTAATGTACAATCAATCCGTTTGCGTTAAATGCACATTCCATGAAAATTGCAATTTTCTTTCAGTTATTAACGCAATAATTTTGTTTTTATTTTCAGACTGCTGTCATGCTGCCCACAAACCGGGGAAATGATGATACATCAGGTAAGCTACAATCTTTGCATTTGTATATCTTTTTATTTTTCAATATACCAGACCTTTATGAATTACAATATGTATAACACAGTCAACAACGAAATTCATTAAATATATCACTTCAATTATAGTTATTATAAAATGCAAATATAGAAAATTCGTTTACAATATCCGTTCTTCGCGCCACTCTTTCTCTCACACACACTCTCGCTTTCGTTCTCGCCTGCCCGGTTACAATAACATTCGGTTATATGTAGATAGTTACAAATCGGTTTGTCGCCTCTTCATTATAGCCGAAGAGGATTTCTTTTACCTATTGCACAGTGAATTAGTTAATTAATCGTTACAGACGTTATCTACAAACTACAACCAGTCGTATACCATGATGTGTGTAAGGCTATAGTCTTCCTTTTTCTGTGTCCAAAAACAAAGTGGGGCCCTATTGCTTCTTGAATCTCACGCCCAAAGTTTAAAAAGAGAAGATTTGAAAACAAATCATTTGTTTCGCTC
>JARJDR010015104.1:0-20431 GCA_030264135.1 Myllaena sp. GC000078 | reverse complement strand
CCAGGACGAGAACCTCTTTCCGTCGCACTGCAAGAACGACGTGCACGAGCTCAAGTTCAACACGACCGGCTACTGCATGGAGCCGCTGGTGCGCACCGACCACCCCGACTGGTTCTATCGCGACATCGAGGGCTGCGGCCTGCGCTGCAAGGACGCCTTCTACACCGACAACGAGCAGTACCAGATCCACAAGCTGGTCGCCTACTGCGTGCTGCTGTGCATCGCGCTCAACCTCTTCACGGTGGTGACGTTCGTCATCGACTGGAAGACGGCGAACAAGTATCCGGCGCTCGCCATCTTCTACATCAACATCTGCTTCTTCGTCTCGTACGCCGGCTGGCTGGTGCAGTTCCTCGGCTACGAGACGCGCGAGGACGTCGTCTGCAAGAAGGACGGCACGCTGCGCAAGTCGGAGCCGAGCGCCACCGAGAATCTCTCCTGCGTCATCGTCTTCGTGATGGTCTACTACTTCCTCATCGCCGGCATGGTGTGGTTCGTGATCTTCGCGTACGCGTGGCACATGAGCTCGCTGCAGGCGCTCGGCAAGATTCAGGAGCGCGTCGACAAGAAGAAGGCCTACTTCCACCTCGTCGCGTGGAGCCTGCCGCTGATGCTCACCATCACGACGATGGCGCTGGGCGAGATCGACGGCGACTACGTGACGGGCATCTGCTTCGTGGGCTTCGTGAACGCGGCGGCGCGCGCCGGCCTGCTGCTCGCGCCGCTCGCCGCCGCCATCCTCGTCGCCGGCTACATCATCGTGCGCGGCCTCATCCTGCTGGTGCGCGTGAAGATCGACAGCCGCGAGATCATCTCGGAGCACTCCAGCCGCAAGATACGCTCGAACATCGTGCGCATGGGCGTGTTCGCGCTCTTCATGCTCGTCTTCTGCGTGATCACGTTCTTCTACCACGGCTATCGCACCGTCAACGCGGCGCACTGGGAGGCGAGCCTCTACGCGTACATCATGTGCAAGCTGACGAGCCTCAGCAGCGACTACTCGTACTGCCGGCAGGAGGCACGGCCGAGCGTCGCCATGCTGCAGCTGCAGCTGATCGCCGTGTTCGGCGCCGGCGTGGCGATGGCGTCGTGGATCTGGTGCGGCGCGACGGTGCACGCGTGGACGCGCTACGTGCGCCGCAAGTTCCACTGCGAGGTGGACGAGCCGATGAAGCTGCAAAAGCACCGGATCATCGCCGAGGCGTTCGCCAAGCGGCGCAAGTTCCACCAGGGCGGGCGCATCTCGATCGAGTGCCAAAACCACACCGATCCGGTGGGCTTGCACTTCGATCTGAACAGCGCCGCCAGCAACGAGCTGAGCACGACGTGGGCGGCGAACCTGCCGCGGCTGGTGGCGCGCCGCGGCGCCGTGCCCAACGAGGTGACGTGCTCGGCGGCGTCCAGCAACAACCACTCGCTCGACTCGGAGATGTCGTACAGCGTGCGCCACGTGAGCATCGAGAGCCGGCGCAATTCGGGCGACAGCCAGCTGAGCGTGCAGATCGCCGAGCTGAAGGCGACGCGCAAGGTGAACGCGCGGCGGCCGCGCGCCAGCAACAATCGCTATCGCCGCAAGCAGCAGCAGCAGCAGGACTTTCGACGTGGCAGTCGCGATGTGAACGGGCTGTGCAAGAAGCTGCCGAAAGCGACGGGTGCGGCTCCTGCAGGCAGCGGCGGCGGCATGGGCAGCAAGCGCGAGAGCAGCACCAGCCTGGACTCGCACTTCGGCCAGCAGCTGCTGAACGTGCTGGACGTGAAGAAGTTCGCGCCGAACATGAATCGGCGCGCCGGCAACGCCGGCCTCGACGGCCACCACATCAACAGCCTACTGAGCAACGGCAAGCTGGTGATTCCGTGCTTGAAGTCGGGCAGCGAGGACGAGAACGAGAACGTGTCGGTGACGATCTCCGAGTCCAAGTTCAACATGGTGGTGACGAACGCGAACAACATGGACTTGAATGACGAGCTGGTGATGCAGTCGCTCCGCCAGGGGCTGCACATTGAGGAGATCGACGCGACGGACGGCGACACGTCCGACAATGATGACGACGACGACGATGAGCTGGAGGAGCGGCGCCGGCTTTGCGATGGCAAAGTGCTACCGCTCACCGATTCGGAGCCCGATGATGCGGACGTCCTCTGCGACGGCTCACCATTGATATGATTTGAACGTTTTTTCATAACTTGAATCTCTCCTATTTATATATTATAAATATTTTTTCATCAATTTTGTAATCGCGTAAGAGCATGTAGGTAATAAAAACGTAATAAAAAAACCGTTGCTTCCTTATGGGCTAACCTTAAATTTTACGCATATGATTACATGTGAATCATGAGGGTGAAAAGATTTCATCAGTTTGCGTCACCGATTGTGATCTTGCGAATCACGCACAACGCACGTGCAGCATAACGACATTCGGTTCATTCGGTTGTTGTGCATCCGCACTTCGAAATTCTCGTTCCACTTGCGCGATTTGCCTCGTATGCGCACGCATTGCCGTTGATGCCATCCTAGAGTGAATGCTGCTTCTTCGTACCGCGACGACGTTCCTCACGCGCACCATTGCCTCCAGCAGCAGCGGCGGCGGCGGCGGCGGCAGCATGCCGAAGGAGGCGGCGCACGTGCCCGCCGCGCAACGACAGCGCGCCAAGATTAAGGAGCGCGCCGCGAAGCATGCGCCGTCGCGCGTCACGCTGCAGGTGCTCGGCACCGGCGCCGAGGGCGCGCCGCGCAGCCTCTACGTCTTCTCCGACCAGGCGCGCTACCTCTTCAACTGCGGCGAGGGCACGCAGCGGCTCGCGCACGAGCACAAGATGAAACTGTCCCGGCTGGAGCACATCTTCATCACGCAGGCGACGTGGCGCAACCTTGGCGGGCTGCCCGGCACGGCGCTCACCATTCAGGACGTCGGCGTGCCGGAGATCTCACTGCACGGCCCGCCCGGTCTTGTGAGTGACGCTCTTCCCATCCCTCCATCCAACCCAAATCCCATGGATGTGCCCGCCCCCATGCGTGTGGAGAAGTGTTGATCAATTGCTGCTAGCTTTAGGCGGACCTCTTCACGGCGACGCAACGCTTTGTGGTGATGAAGAACATGCGCGTGACGACGATGCCGTGCGCGCCGTGCGCGCCCTTTGAGGATAGCGTCATGCAGGTGACGTACGTGCCGCTCACGCGGCCGGCGCACGCGGCGCGCGACGACGACGAGGAGATCACCGCCAGCACCTCGAAGAGCGTATGATGAAGAAGCTGGACGTGCTCCGCGTGACTCATCAGCTATTGTCTTTGCAGATGCGTGAAGCGCTCGTATGCCGGCGAGTGTCGAGCGGATCGCTGCGTGCTTCCTCCTTGTCGCTGGACACGACGGACTACTATAGTCATGAACGTGAGACCCCTTGCTATGCTCACCCATTGCATGCTCCTTGTAACTGCCCCATCATTTCGTAGAGCGCGCGAAGGGCGAGCGGCGCAGTGGCATGCCGCGCGCAAAGCTGGGCGACGCCGCCGCCGCCGCCTTCACCGTCGGGCAGCTCGCCGAACAGAAGCAGCGCGGCAACGTGATGGCGTACGCGTGCCGGCTGCGTTCGCGGCCTGGCATGCTCAATCTCGATAAGTGCGTGGAGCTGTGCGTGCCCGCCGGTCCGCTGCTCGGCCAGCTGAAGAACGGCATTGCGGTGACGCTCGCCGATGGGCGCGTCATCACGCCGGCGGAGGTCTGCGAGCCGGACGAGCCCGGCCCCGTCTTCCTCGTCGTCGAGTGCCCGCACGAGGACTACATTCCGGGCATCGCCGGCGCTGCGCCGCTCAACGAGCACCTGCAGCTGGGTCGTCACGACAACGCCGCCTGCGTGGTGGTGCACTTCACGCCGGCGCACGTTGCCAACCTGATGCGGTACCAGGAGTGGATCGACACGTTCCCGTTGAGCACGCAGCACTTGTTCATCAACGACAGCAACAAGTGCATGGGCAGCGTGGCGGTGCATCGCATCCAGCACAAGTTGAATCTGCTCAGCAAGACGATGTTCCCGCTGCTGGGCGACCAGGGCACGCCATGCCGCGGCGGCGGCGACGATGACGGGCGCACGGCGAGCACAATGTGCGCCGCACGCTACATGCAGCCGGGCACCTTCTACAACTTCCACCTGCGGCCGCGGCACGGCATGGACGTGGCGGCCGAGATCCGACTAACGCCCGCCGACTACGTCGAGGAGACGTACGCCGTGGAGGGCTTCTGCGACGAGCTCACCGCACTGCGGCGGGAGATCATCGGCGCGCAGAAGACGCTGCGCGTGCGCGACTATCCGCGCGTGCTCTTCCTCGGCACCGGCTCGTGCATTCCGAACAAGACGCGCAACACGAGCGGCATCCTGCTGATGACCGCCGACGACGCCAACGCGCTGCTCGACTGCGGCGAGGGCACCTACGGCCAGGTGGTGCGCTTCTTCGGCGAGCCGGCCGCGCTCAAGCACATCGCCGCCACGGAGGCGATCTACATCAGCCACCTGCACGCCGACCATCACATCGGGCTGGTCGGCTACCTGCAGGGTCGGCGGCGCGCGCGCCGCCTGCTCGGCCTGCCGCCCAAGCCGGTGTTTCTGCTCGCGCCGAAGCAGATCCAGACGTGGCTCGGCTTCTACGACCTGTCGTTCGAGGACATCTACCGCGAGTACTATCTCATCCCTAACGCGGACCTGCTCGCCGGCGACGGCGTGACGGTGCTGGACGACGCGCTGCGCACCGAGCTGCTGGCGGCGCTGCGCATCGACGACGTGCGCACGTGCCGCGTGCAGCACTGCCCGAACGCGTTCGGCGTCACGCTGCGCCACCGCAACGGCTTCCGCGTGACGTACAGCGGCGACACGATGCCCAGCGAGGAGCTGGTGCGCCTCGGCGCCGGCAGCGATCTGCTCATCCACGAGGCGACGATGGAGGACGAGCTGCACGCCGAGGCGGCGATCAAGATGCACTCGACCACCTCGCAGGCGATCAAGATCGGGCAGCGCATGCATGCGCGCGCCATCATACTCACGCACTTCAGCCAACGCTACGCGAAGCTGCCGCGCTTCAACAGCAACTTCACGGCGAACGTCGGCATCGCCTTCGACAATATGCTGCTGCGCTGCGACGAATTGCCCCTGGTGCCGCTGCTGTATTCGGCGCTGCGTCTGATGTTCGCCGAGCAGTACGACGAGATGGAGCAGAAGACGGCGAAGCGGTCGCGGCGCGAAGAGCGCCTATCGCTGTGAATGCGAAGCATGCGAAGCGAATAAATTGCGTTATCTATTTTACCCGTAACTGGTCGTTATTGCAAACCTCTCCTTTTTTTGCTCGTGGTTTTGAAATTCGCGCAGATTCGGTCGTCGCCACCGGCACACGTCCGGTGGCATTCAAACGCGGCGTACGCCGTGTGGCCCCGCGGGGCACCGTGGAGAGCTCATATTACATTTCATCGCAATTCCAGCGAAAGCAATGCGCATCAACACCGCCGATTGGCGATAGAGTTTCGCGAAGAAATTCGACGCCGTCTGGGGCCAGGCAAGGCAGCGGGCATGCGGTATATACGTTCGACGGTGCTCGGCTGACAGCTCGTGTGACGTGCTGACATCTTTGCAATTCGATCGGCCGTGCTTCCGGTGGCTGGCGAGACAACGCGCACGCGGACGTACCAGTCAGCAGTCAAATCGTGGGCTGATGTGCCGTCGTGTGTGCGTGGTGGCAGAGCAAAGAAACTCCTCGCTAAATTCGTAGTTGTAACCCGCAGCAGCAAACGGTGCACAAGAGGGACACACGGCGACACGTAACGCTACTGCTGCTGCTGCTGCCGCCGCCGCCGCCACCACCACCGTAAATTATTAGTGACCATCCGCGAAATTTTTGTTGTGCGAGGGACAGCTCGCACACGCGCGCGCACGCAACGCAACTCAACGCCAACGGCACAAACGGGATTCTTCTCTTTCACCACGCTCGCGAGTTCGGCAGACGTCCTCCACACTGCTCCACACCACCAGCAGGACGGCGGCGCAAACCACAATCCCTCCCGCGAAGGGCGCACTCGGCCGCAGCCAGCCACACCACACCGATATGTCGACCAATTCAGCGCCCGACTGCTGGGAGTCGCAAGCGGACTCCGCATCGTCAAATAACTCGCCCACATCGCAGACGGCCGTCGCCGACGTGATGACGGCCAAGTTCTCCACGCTGAACGTCAACGCGGTGGAATTCGTGCCTTCGTTCGGTTCGTTCACAAAGCAGCCAGCTGTTAACACCGACAGCGACAGCGGCGCGTCGCCCATACGCGCCGCCACCAACACCACCACCACCACCACCACCGACGATGACGACGACGACGACGACGACGATGACGATGACGACGACGACGATGCTAATGATGATGAGGACGTGGACGGCGATCTCGATGGCGACGATGCGCTGCCCGACGGCCAGCTCGACAATGCGACCGATTCGCCGGAGCATAGCACCACGACGACAACCACAACGACGACGACGACGACGACACTAATTCTCAACGGTGAGTAGTCTCCACTGACGCGTGGCATATCATCACGTTTCACGTGCGCCCTCCTCCCCCGCCCGTAGGCACAAGCACGGAATGCTGTACGGAGCGCATCGACGTCAAAGATCCACCGCCTCTCCCGCCGGCAGACGGCGACGCGTCGCCGGGAGACGGCGGCACCTGGGAGGACGTCGCCGAAGACAACGACCCGATTCTGACGCCCGAGGGCGACGACGATGAGCCGTCGTCGGAGGAGGCGCCCAAGGTTCTCAAGAAGAAACCGGCCAAGGCGGAGGAGTCGTCCAAAAACAAGAAGGAGCACGTGAACGTCGTATTCATCGGGCACGTGGACGCCGGCAAGTCGACGATCGGCGGGCAGATCATGGCGCTCACTGGCATGGTCGACAAGCGCACGCTGGAGAAGTACGAGCGCGAGGCGCGCGAGAAGAGCCGCGAGTCGTGGTATCTCTCCTGGGCGCTCGACACCAATCAAGAGGGTATGTCTTCATCATACCGCACTTAGCGCGCGCGCACCACAAGCAGTTGGCGGTCACGATGTTCGTTTGGTAGTCGGGACACGCGTTACACACAAGTGGAAGAGCGCGCGATTTGCAAGTCCTTGGCGTGGCGTGGCGAGGCGCGTACACTTAAATGCTGGCATAATAAACGAGTATTCGAAATTCTGGCTGGGTTTTTCTGTTTGTCGTTTGGCGTGCTGTGTTCTTATGCGTCTTGATTTGCAGAGCGCGACAAGGGCAAGACGGTCGAGGTGGGTCGGGCGTACTTCGAGACGGACCGCAAGCACTTCACCATCCTCGATGCGCCCGGCCACAAGAGCTTCGTGCCGAACATGATCAGCGGTGCGGCGCAGGCCGACCTCGCCATCCTCGTCATCTCGGCGCGCAAGGGCGAGTTCGAGACGGGCTTCGATCGCGGCGGCCAGACGCGTGAGCATGCGATGCTTGCGAAGACGGCGGGCGTCAAACATCTCGTCGTGCTCGTCAATAAGATGGATGATCCGACCGTCAACTGGGATGAGGCGCGCTACAACGAGTGCAAGGACAAGATACTGCCCTATCTGAAGAAGCTCGGCTTCAATCCGGCGAAGGATCTCAGCTTCCTGCCGTGCTCCGGCCAAACCGGGCAGGGCCTTCGCGAGCAGATCGACGAAAAGGTAGCCTGCTCTCTACTTTCTCCTTGGCGGCTAAACCATTTTTCATGCATGATCAATGTGTTGTGTTTCAACTAAATTACTGCCTAGTGTCATGCTTGTGAGTTCTCTATGCATGTTTGTTTGATGATGTTTTCTCTTCTCCGCGCGAAGACTGGCGACGAGGCGCGTGGCGCGCGCGTTTTGCTGATACCCAGGCACTGCCTTTGCGGTGCGTGCGTGTTTCGTGTTGTAGATCTGCCCGTGGTACAGGGGACCGGCGTTCATTCCCTTCATCGATGACCTGCCCTCGCTCAATCGCAAGATTGACGGCCCGTTCATTATGCCCATCGTCGACAAGTACAAAGACATGGGCACGGTCGTTATGGGGAAGGTGGAGGCGGGCGAATGTCGGAAGGGCACCAATCTCATGATCATGCCAAATAGGGTAAGTGTGGAGCAAAAGTTGAACGCCGCCACGAGCAAGTCAGCGGCCTTGTGTCCCAATTCGAGCGCAAGGCAGCGTTACACTCGTGGCAGACGAACCGGAGACGTTTTGCCGGCGGCGCCGTGCTGGTGCCGTCGCCGTCTCGATGTCAAGCGAGAGTCGACGTATCGATACTCAATATCGTTCGTCATAGTTGCGTGACGCACATATGTACTCACACATTCAGCGAGTGCCCACTCTCTCTCAATTCCTTGGTGCAATTTTGCAGACGCCCGTGACGGTCGACCAGCTGTGGTCCGACGACGACGAAGTGTCGCAGGTCGTCTCCGGTGAGAACGTGAAGATCAAGGTGAAGGGCGTCGAGGAAGAGGACGTGTCGCCCGGCTTCGTGCTGTGCGACGCCGCCAATCCGATACGCACCGGCCGCATCTTCGACGCGCAGCTCGTCATCCTCGAGCACAAGTCGATCATCTGCGCCGGCTACAGCGCCGTCATGCACATCCATTGCGCCGCCGAGGAAGTCACCGTCAAAGTGCGATATGCTGTTTGCGGATGGCCGATTCGATTTCTTGTACTCACCGCTCACTCGTCTTGCAGGCCTTAATCTGTCTCGTCGACAAGAAGACGGGCGAGAAGAGTAAAACGCGACCGAGGTTCGTGAAGCAGGATCAGGTGGCCATCATGAGGATAGAGTGCGCCGGCGTCATTTGCCTCGAGTCGTTCAAATTGTTCCCGCAGATGGGACGATTCACACTAAGAGATGAAAGTAAGTGGTCAGATTGACGAGTCACAGCGCATGTTGTTTGCACGCCACGCGGAAGTCAGCAGCTCGCATCCATTCGATGGAGCGGGCCGCGTTACGCGCGTGGCAGAGTAAAATTGGGCGCGCGTCGTCGAACGTTGCGCGATTGCCGTTCTGGCGATTGTGTGCGTTTGCGTGCGGCGCGTACCCGAATCGTTGAGAGTCGACGTCCGCTTGGCAATCACGCGGACGTCATAGAACTAGGATGTACACTTCTGACCCCGCCGCCGTCCCACCCCCGAAAAGAGGTAAAGAGGTAGAGATGCTAATACTTTGTTTTCGTTGCAGATAAGACTATTGCCATTGGAAAGGTACTCAAAGTCGTAGAGTAAATCGTATTACTACCGTAATAAAGAAGACTATAGGCCGTAAGATATACTATATATGAATATATATTTACAAAAATCAACGCGACGAACGGTTAGGAGGAGGGTAGGTGTGCGCGAAAGCGAGAGTGGCATGAGCTGCCTCCCACGCGAAATCGGAATAGAAATGATGCCCATGCCCCCCCACGGCCCTCCCCACAAATAGTAAAGAGACACGGCGAGACGACGAGTAATTTATTTCTATATCCCATCCGCCTTTGCGCGCCCGCCTGATACATAGAATCACCAATTGCGTAACCGAAAACCGGCCGACAGAGAAATATGAAATTTAAGCGAGAAAACATACACAATGCAAGCAAGCCGATGGTGAATGAAGCGTAAGGCACGTTGTTATTATGATTATATTGATAAAAAAAACTACGCAAAGAGAAAAAAGTGAAAAATAATGTTATAAAAAGCGACAATTTATATACCGAATATAAAGTTTAGGGTATAGGTAGGGTAGGTAGGGTAGATAGCTAGGGATGGATGGATGGATGGATGGTGTGCATGCAGCGCGTGGTTGATTGGTGAATGGCAAACGTTTTATATTAGGCATGTTGTGAGCGATCTCTCAGTTCCCTCCCAAAACCACCACGCATGTCCCTAACTAGGTCTTCTCCGCCCCCGCCGCCGCGGCTCTCGTTGGAATTCGAGGACGAAAACTAATTTGTACAGTTGTTGAATACTTTCTTAGTTAAAAATATGATGAAGCAAGAAAACGAGCGGGGAGGGCGAGAGCGAATCGAATATGTAATTTACTAGGGATCGAGAGATTATTCTTGGAGTATGTATAGGGCAATTGCTAACAACCCGGTTCGACAACACTCATGTAACACTTCTTCTTACACACACGCCACCACACATGCGCGAAGAAAAGAGTTTAATCTATTATATCGATATAAATATATATACGCTCGTTTTTATTCCGTTTTATTTAAGTTTTTATTAGTTTTGTTTGTTAACCGATTCGGAGGATTTGATAGGTACATCTATTATAATTAATTTTCGCGCTTTAAGTTGAATATAATATCTATTTTGTTTCGCGCACACAAGGGAATCGAATGGGCGTTCGTTACTGGTCATTACTTATGTGTTATATTAAATATATATTTATATTCGGGGGCCCGACCGACGGTGCTGCTCACCGCGCACGTTTCTATCTATTTATTGCGTTCGGTCGAATTCAAATCGCTCCCGATATACTGGCTGATCGTTATTGCATTCATATCTAATTTGGCGCCTATGGAAGGTGCTCGATATCTATTATTGACGTATTTTATTTTGATTCTATTCTATTTTTTCGACGACAATTGATTTCGCAATGCAATCACTCACTCGCTGATTGCATTGATGGATGACGGCCTACTTGTTTAAATGTACAACATACACACACTCACATTCGATATTCAAAAGGCGAGTGCATTTATAGCAAAATGCCCACTGCATTTACTAACATTGTTACGAATAATTCGAATTCGCAAAAATAGCCATCGAAACGATTTTTCGTGCTTGCAGTTTTTAAGCGAAATAACGATATTCATATACCTACTACTACCTAGGCAAACACAATAAATGCGATGTGAAAGCTGTGAAATTCGATATATACATATATTTAATTAAAGTTAGGGAGGAATTGCGCAATTTGGGGGTATATAAATGCACCGAAACGTAACGCACGCACCCGTACACATTATATTACCCACCTCATACCTTACACACAGCCCCAGACACACCACGCCAAGAGAATCGAACCGAACCGGCAGCAGAGGCAGCGAATGAGTGGCGAGTGTGAACGCGATGAACGAACGACGCTCGAGAGATATGAAGAAAAAAATCTTATAAATACCGCTTACGTTTTTTGTATATTTGCTACAATAACTAACTACTCTTTGTATAGCTGAGGGCAGCAATCGAAACGCAGTTAGTGTAGGCGCGCGGATGCGACTAAGACGATGACGACGACGACGACGACGACGGCGAAACGCGTTTTCCTCTTGTTTTATTTTTGTTTGTATTGTATGTATATTTGTTGCAAAGAGCGATCGACGTTTTGTTACCCGAATGTCGGCGCTCTGGCGAGTGAGAAAGAGAGTAAATATTACTTTGATTTATCTTTAATTTGATCGATCGATCGATACGGAACGAACACGTTGAATTTATTGTTTCATATCACATTTTTCCGAATGTGTTTAGAATCTAATAGTAATTGAGAGAACAGAAACGATTATGTATAGAGAAAAATGACGAGAGAAAGCGATTGCGTTGAAATGAGTGAAATTATTCAAGCGCTGACAACAAAATGAAAAAAATAAAATAAATAAACTAAAAGTGAACATGATTCAAAAATATTAGTAATCGAAACGAGTTTAAATTTAAAAAAAGAAAATGAAAAAAATAATCAGATGAGATGAAAAACTAATAACGTTGCTATCAATTTTATATATTCAATAAAATTATGAAATTATATTCAATCGTTGTTTAATTCCGTGATTCTCTTTCTGATGATAATAGGTGCATATACCCGCCAAAATCAATTATACGGCGGACAGGAAGGGGCTCAAACATTTCCCAGAATCGTCATGCTGATCTCCTTGATCATCTTCATGCGGTTAAGCATCTTCTCCAGCTGCGCGCTGTCGAGCGCGAGCGTCGAATACCACACCGGACTGTCGGGCACGCAGCTGCGCTCCGGCTGCAAGTAGAAGACGTCATTGCGGGTCTTCACACTCTCGGGGCACTTGGACAGGAAGAACTCGTACAGCCGCACCGGACAGCGCAGCGGATTGTCGAGGCACTCTTGCTGCTCGTACACTTTGCGCTTGCCCCACGCGCCCTTGCTGGGCGGATAGAAGCGCAGCAGCACGTTGCGCTGGTTGGGCGCGTTCACGTTGCGCTTCCAGTGCTTCATAATGTGCGAGAAGCTCAGCTGCAGGTGGTCGTCGACCGTCACCAGGTTGAAGTGCTTCGTGTTGAAGAAGAGCAGCGTGTTGAGCAGGACGAGCGGCGAGTGCGCGCCCAGCTGCTTGCTCTCCCACAGGTGCTCCTCCTCGACGCGCGTCACGATGTACTGGTTGTCGTTGTACAGCTGGCAGAACGCCAGGCACAGCTCGTTGAAGGTGTCGGTGAATTTCTCGTAGTAGGCGTCGCAGAAGAGATTGTCGATGCGGCCGTTCTCGTACAGGTACAGCTGGATGCCGAGGCAGAGGTAGTAGATCGTGTCCGACGCGTACTGCTGGCCGTTCGGTTTGCGCACCTCCTTGATGAACTGACAGAGGCAGTAGCAGAGGTCCTCGGCGGGCAGCTGCAGCAGGTCGAGCTTGATGAACTTGGCGTTCTTCAGCTTTTGCAGCTCGACGTTCTTCATCGTCGCCCACTGCTTCCACGCGTTCACGCCGAACGTGTACTTGAGCGTGAGATTCTCGTCCGGCTTGGCCATCTCCATGACGCGCGCGCCGCGGCCACCGGCGCCGCCGCCACCGCGCGGCTTGTAAGCGCGCCGCCCTCCGCTGGCGGCGAGCAGCCGCGACGAATTGTCCACCTCCGATTCGAGGTCGAGCGGCTCCGTGTACTCGTTGGTCATCTTGAACGCCATCGACAGCATGTCGTCGTTGAACGTCGGCGCCGACGTGTCCATGGCGATCGACGTATCGAGCATCTTCTCGGCGACGACCACCGCCGCCGCCGTGTGCGTGTCGTCGTCGGACTCGGACGCCGGATCGGTGTGCTTGTCGCCGGCGGCCATGTCGGCCATCATCAGGATCTCCGCCTCCAGCGGGTCGGCCGGTATGCGGCCGCGTATCTTCGTGATCTCCTTCTGAATGCCCTTCAGCGTGCGGCGGCCGGTGAGGATGAAGATGGGCACGAGCATTGGCAGCGGGATGGGTGTGAGGCACGGCGCCGCCTCCACGCGCATATGCAGCGGCATCGGCACGAAGATGGGCACCGGAATCGGCACCCAGCGCGTGCACGTGTCGTCCGTCTGCACGCCGCGCGAGCGCACGCGCGCGTGCGTCTGAATCGCCTTCGTCTCCGCCGTCGGCCGGCACTGCGTCATCTTGTTGCGCTGGCGCGCCACGAGGCGCGGCCGCGTCGCCATGATGCGCTGCACGCTCAGCTTGCCGGCGTTGAGGTACTTCTCGACCATGTCGTGCACCCAGCGGCCGTCGTAGCGCAGCTCGTTCTCGCGCGCGATCACCTCCAGGTGGCGCAGGTTGCTCGCCACTTTGCGACACTTCTGCGTGTACTCCGACTCGAAGAGGATGCTCAGGCAGTTCAGCGAGCACACGCACGTCATCTCGGTGCCCGAGAAGTGGCGTATCATGTCGAAGTCGTACTTCTTCACCAGACAGATTTGGCAGTTGACGATGATGCGGCGCGCCACCAGCCACATCTTCTGGCACTCCTTCGAGCAGAGGATGTGCGCGACGCCGGCCTGCTCGTAGACGGTCTCGTCGCCCGGCTTGCGCTCGAACGTCGTCGGACACACCTCGCACTTGACGAGCTCGACGTTGTTGACGAACTTGTAGGCGACGAAGCAGCGCGCCGCCGCGCAAATGCTGTCCGATTTGGCTGCGTCGCGCACCTTCAGCTCCACCTCCTTCACCTCGCCGCACACCGAGCACAGGCTCGTCTCCTTCAGCTGGCCGCCGTCGGGGCGCGCCGCGTCGCGACACCGCTGCGAGCAGTGCATCTCACCCGCGCGCTGCAGGTCCGCCTGGCAGTACTGGCACATCAGTTTCGTCTTCTTGTAGGAGATGAGGCACGTCGTCTTGCAGAACTGCGTCACCGTCATGCCGAAGCGCACGCAGTACTTGCCGAGCAGATTCTCGGGCACGAGCAGGTCGCACTTGGCGCACGTGGCGTTGATGCACGTCTGGTAGTCGGAGAGGCAGCCCTCGTTGCAGAAGTCGAGCGCCTCCCAGGAGAGGTAGTCGTCGGAGTCGATGTGCCGCTTGCAGCGGCGGCACAGCCGGAATGGGTCGCGCCCCTCCGCGCTCCCCTCATCACGGTCGTCGAGCGGCGCCTCCTCCGGTTCGTGCGGCGCGTCCGCGATGGCGAACTCACGCAGACGCAGGATGCGCTCCACGTACTGGTCGGCGTGCGCCTCCTTGAACTTCTCCAGGCACGCCGCGTTGCAGATCGAGAGCGAGGAGTCCTCCTTGTGCGCCAGGTAGACGGGCACCTCTTCGCGTGCGCACATCGCGCACGCCGTCGGCGTCGACGTGGTCGCATGAATCACAGCGTACTTTTCGGACGTAGTGTCGCTGGGCGCATCTGTCGCGGCGCTGGTTTCGGCATGCTCGTGCACCTCCTGCACATCCTCGGCGAGGATCGTCTCCGCCTCCTTGCCGTTGAAGAGATCGCTCGTCGGCGTCGTCGCCTCCGTGCCGCACTCAGCGTCCGTCGCCTGCGCGTCGTTAGCTATCGGATCAAAGTCCAGCGATTCGTTGAGGACACTGTCTTCGTGTGCCACGTCGATGAAGGACGATTCTAGCAATGCGCCAGGTGCTTTCACGCTCAGCATTGGCGGCGCATCATCGCTGGCAACCGCTTCACCCCCCGCTGCCGGCGTTGCTATCACTTGTGTTGAGGGTCTGCCCGCGTCGCCCTCCTGCTCCTCGTCGGCCTTTATCAGTGGATCGGCCGCCAAAAGATCGAGGCTGTCGTCTACGCCTTCGCCCTTAGTCGATGGATCGATCTCTTCGATTAGCTGCATTTCGACGTCTTCTGGTGGTGCTGGTGATGCCGGCTTTGCTTCTTCAGCTGCTACAGGCTCTTTCACCTCCTCCTCTTTTGCATCCTCTATAGTGGATTGTGAAGCCTCACTAGGAGCGTCTGCTAGCACTATCTTAATAACATCCACAGCAGCTGCAGCCTGTTCGTCCAGTGGCTTTGCAGCATCATCAATGAGCTTCTCAATCTCACCGAAACTTTGTTGCGCCGCATCGCCAACGTCTGCTGGTTGCGTCGAGAGCATTTCGATGTCCTCCTGCAGCACTGCTGCACCGCCGGCGTCGTCCGCATCAGACGCATCTATCGCCACGCTCGCTGGTTCGCACTCCATTGGCGTTGGAGCTGGTGGAGTTGGTTCTTCAGCACTGGTCGGCTTTGCTGCCATCGCAGTCGACTCCTCCTCCATTATTTAACACTAACGATGAAGAACAACGCAATTAATTATAAAGTTTGTTGTGTGTGGCACGGTACGTTTGTTGTTCGCGTTAGTTACGGTCTATTCATTGGGTTCACTGCATCGCCATACAGTAACTGGAGGCTTCGTCGAACAGAATGGCACATTTTCGTTTAATACATCGCTTTTCACGTTTTGAAATGTTTCAAACGGCGTCGATTTGATTCTTGAATTCTCAGCACTTCTTTGCGCTCCATGCAAACAGGTTAAAAAGGGTTAAAATAAAATGAAGCCGATTTTAGTTGCCACCTGGCTTGTTAGAGGTCGCCAGCGATATCAAATACGTATTTGCATATTTATGCAAATTTAAAAATAATAATTGGATAAGAGTATGTAGTGCTGTTGGAATAACGCTTGAGATTGTGTTAATTAGCGCGTTATTCATCAGTAATTTGCGAATGAGGCAGAGAGAAAGAGGGGAGGTGCATAAAAGTCGCATAATCGCGGACGATTCGCGAAATGAAGTGAAGGGGATGACGGCGCCAAATTTATCGCACATTCGAGACGCGCACTTGAGGGAATTATTTATTGCTAACGCTCGCAGTTGGGGGCGGGGGGCGGCTTTAAGCGGCCGCCCGACGACGACGACGCAGCCGGAATAATTTGGCCGCTTCCCGAACGCTAATTAAATTTTATTAAAAGCAATTACACGAATCTCGCGTACATACCTCACGCGGCGGGTGCGTAAACGATGGGCGGGGCGCGGGCGAATCTCGCGCAATTACGTCAGCGTGCTGCCGACGACGATTTTCTAATTGTTTATGACTTTTAATTATGTGTACATGCTCGTCGCCGGCGTCTTTGTCGTGCGATTTGCATCCATTCCGCGACTTTATCTCCGCAATGCAATTGCGCAAAAAGCGCGCCACTAATTAGCGATTTGCCAACTGCGAAATGAAATGAAATATGTGAGTGGATGTGCTTTATACTCTCACTTCCACGCATTTGCAAGAGCGCGCCGCAAACACAAACACGAAGCGCAAGTTTTCGAGGAAGCACATCCCCCATTCTAAAAGGTTTGAGCGATAAGAATGAATACGCTTGGCGCCGAACTAAAACTTTTGCCGATGCGAAAGTTCGCATATTTTTACGCGTGCGACACATACACACACCGGAAGAAGGAAGCGCGCGCAAACAAACAAACAAACAGCCAACCAACCACCACCAACAAGGAATAATACAACAGCTTGCGGACCGGAACCGGCTCGGCGTATTGTTCGCGCCAAGAGCGATTGTTGCACGCGCGCGCGCCCATAGGTATGTATATTATCCACTCTATTATCATTTCTTCGCTTCGCGCAGAGATAGTGTGTGTGTGTGTGTGGGGGATGCGTTGCGTAAGTTTACGATCGAGCCTCTTCCGCTCCCTGCACGACCACCACGAGGACGACGGATTTACTTGTTATTACGCGCCGCGCCGCGCCGCACCGGTGGATGCTGCCTTTTCGAAACGAGCTTATCGATTCCGTGTGCACGCCGCCGCCGCCGCCGCCGTCGCATCCTTTCTCGAATCTGCCGTATTTTCGTAGCGATCGTATTGCCGTCACAAAATAAGTTGATTATGTTACGCGACGCAGCAGCGCTCGCTAAATTCAATTTCGACGCCGCGCCATCGCCGTCCTTTTCATTTCTGCGATTTTTCCGCCCACCCCTTTCCCTCCACCTCCACCATCCTTGCTTCTATTGCTGCTGCTGCTGCTGTTAGGAAAACGTGACGTTAAATAACCGCGTGCGAAGCGCGCAAATAATAGATACTAAATAAGATGCTATTTCGTCTTCATCTCCGGACGCTCCGCTCTCGCGAAATTGGCGATTGGCAGTGGCGTAGCAAGGGCATGACGAACGAGGGCATCAAACATAACGCCCGCCACAACAATATGAAATACAATATACAAAGTACCGTTTACTTCGGTGAGTAATGCGCAGGTTGAAGTCTGAAAACATCGTCCAAATCTAGCGGTGCGCATTATACAACCGACCACAAAATTCCGCAGTTCTCTCTCTGCCGATACGGCATGAAGCTTTGATCATCGGCGGCATGCGGCATGCAACAACTACACAGTATAGCCGAAAAATATGGTTTTTTGTCCTCATCGCAATTGCTAAATCATGTATCATAGTAGCGATGAATCTCGAGAATGCTCCAGACGACAACAACACTGATGAGTTTCATGTCGAAAGAAAGCGATGACAGAATTTCGTTGACGCTTTGCAATGCAAGTCAGCGTTAATAAATGAAGGGCCATTGGAAGTGGTGAAATTGGTACATAAACATCAGCTGGCGGATTCAGTTCCTAATATTCATAGTACATCTATATTCGTATTTTTCTGTGTCTAGGCGTTAGTTAGTGTGGCCACATGTAAGAGAAGTTTTTCAAAACTAAAGTTAAACCTACAAAACCTACCTCAGGTCGACTATGTCTAACGATAGATTAAATAATTTAGCAATTTTATGAATCGAAAATGAACTAGCCGATAAAATCAATTTTGACGCAGTTATTGATGACTTTGCTAGTAGAAAAGCACGAAAAGTGCGAATGTAATGTAATAATGCTCCACAGTGGCGCATCATCAATGATGGTGTTGTTCCCGTCCACGTGCAGACCTCGGATTCCGTCCTCGATGACCGGAAATCGTCAGACTCGTTTCACCGTCGCGAAAACTTATACGCTCAAACTGGCTCGCTGCAGAAAATTGTGTTTCGCGCGCATGGCGCTGAGAGCGTTGGGAGAGGGCGCATGCGTGAGTAAGGAGGGAAAAAATGTAATAGTAACCAGTGAGGGGAAATTCGTGCAATTGGCAAACGCAACAGAGCATTCGCATGTTAAATCCCCGTAGGTGGGCCGATCGAATCCCGAAATATTTATTCAATGCAACTTATTAATATCAGTTCTTAACGTATAAGGTAGGTAGTTATGTGGCACCAATGACAATCTATTGATTGCGAAATGTTTTTTAGAAATCAATAAGTATTAAAATATGAATAAGTATTTATATTAAACACAAATAGAAAACATCCTGATTAATTACAAATTAGTAACATTTTATTTTACAAACTTTACCAATTTATAACGCTCACACTCACGCCAAACACTTCGTCTTCCACCTCCAGGATCAGCTTAAATTCCTGACGCCGGTATGCAGTCCATTTCTGGATATAGCTTCGACCGCAAAAGACCAAAATTTTCCTGATCTCACCGGGATTCACTTTGCCGACACTGGGACTAACGACTAAAAGCGCAGCTGGTGATACGCTAATTTTGTACTCAACGGTAGAATGAAAATGCGAAGTAAAGAGCAAAGTCGCCGCGCCCGAAATGCGTATTAGTACGATATTGGACGGCTCCAGATTAAAGCATTTCTCAGAACTATGCTCGCCGCGGTGTTCAGCCATGAGGGTGGTATCTTCCGTGACGATCACCGTTGACTCGTCATTCTCCTTTTTCCACGTCTCATCAATGTGCTGCTCCAGCTGCCGGATGCGTGTTTCGTATGTCAAGAGCTTCTGATTCTGGCTCTGGAAATTGAATAATATATAAGTAATAAAAGGTCAAAGATATGCTGGGTTCAATTACCTCGGCTTGTTGTTCATAAGATTCTTTTGCTAATTCAATTTTCTTAATTTGTTGTTGAAGCTTTAAAATGGCTTGGTTCTTGACTTCCAATTCACTTTGTAGATTAGTTTTCTCATTTAACGCCTGTCCGAGTTCGTGTTTTAACTCCTTATTTTCAACACGGTGGGCTTCCAGCTCTTGTTTTATGGTCCTCATTTCCATTCGCATATCCCTTGCGGACTCCGTCGATGTCGTCATTGTAATTACACAGACGCTGCAAAGGTCGAAATATTATTCTTATAATTATTCGCAATATTGAGAATGGTGTCGTTAATGCGTGGATCTTTGTCGTCTCATTTCCAATTTAATTCGCGATTCAAAAACACGTGGATAATATAAGGAATAGAATATAAGGCAAGATTACTTACGTGGTAGTAGACGGAATGGACGAGTCCGCGGCACTACCGTTTATTTATAAACAAAACTACTCTGATATGAAGTCAACTCCTTCCACTATTTTGCATAATTCCATTCTCTTTCTTCCCGCCAATCTTCGCTATCGCTACACATTGAAATATAGTCAAGTTGAAACCGAATGACCACATTTCAAAAGATTGTCATACATAGGTGGTATACATGTACATAGATAAAACTTATTTTTCTTTACCTACCTTATCTAATATATAAAATATTATTTTTTTCGTTGAACAAATGATAATTTTCAAACCGTTGTTGTATGAAAATGACGTTAGCAATGCTCATTTATTTTAAAAATCGATCGCGCCAGTTGCTAGTTACGCCTAACAACGTTGGCTAGATTGTATCGCAACCTGTTTTTTTTCGAGGGGCTCACGATTTATAGAATTAAAGATTTTCGCCATTTGGCAGCACACAAAGAAGATATATAATTATTATACGGTACATAGGTAGCTAATGACTTATATAAAATTAGCGACATTTTTATTTTTTTAGTTTAGCGATACTTTTTAGTAGTTTTGTAAATACTGGTGCGCCACTGGTGTAGGTGACATACACAAACAAAATAGCGAGTAAGGTAGGTAATATCTAAGTAGTTCGTTTAATAGGCACCAGCCGACCTTGGGTTAGGTCCATTTTAGACGAATATATGAAGGTTATTGTGATAAGAAATTATATAGCGCGCTTCGGCCGCAAACCGATGCGCAGATGGCGTGAAATTACAAATCATGAAGAGACTAAAGACTAAAGACATACCGACATACAGACTTACGTCCCTAGGATCGAGAGAAAAGAGACATTACCTACTATGTAAAACTGCATCGCAGCGACATCCGTGACAAAAGCTCGATGCTTGATTAGATTCGATTAGGCGAATATTTGTGCATAAATACGATCAATATTATACAATAGTATTTATAACTGAATGAT
>JARJDR010015089.1:0-35473 GCA_030264135.1 Myllaena sp. GC000078 | reverse complement strand
TAGTTAAAATTTTACTTGTGTAAAGGTAGTTAATAAGCGTTTATCGAAATCATCCGTAACCCTTCCGCCGTATTGCACTTCGCCCAACATGTAACAAATAGTCTGCCAGGAAACCCCCTTTTTGGCGTCCATATCATCCAAGTGGTTTTGTACGAATTGCACACTAGCCGCAAAGTCGGCTTGATTGAATTCGTACGGCACATTCCAACCAAGCGGGCCGAATTTGCGCCGCTCCTGCACAACCGTATGCAGAAAGGCAACGGCGTACAATAACGGCGGCCATTGATACTGAGAAGAGTAATCCAGGTAGTCCTGAGTGATACTCTGATACGTGCGCTTCATACTAGCGCGAATACCCTGCGGCGGTTCGTTGGTGAACTTGATCGCCATCTGCAGCAGACCGATCGGGAACTGCTCGTGCACTTCGGTGGTCAGCCAGATGCGGAAGCTCTCATCGATGTGTTCGCTATCCACCACCATTGTCATTACATCGGTGGCGAACGGCAGCGAAAGGTGGATGTTCTGCAGAAGGACCCATCCGCCGTGCGCCATTGATGTCTCAATCATGTCTTTCGCGACCACTTCTTGTCCTTGACCCATTGACACCGATTTTAGGGCTAAACAAAGAATATTAGTAACTTTTGGTAATTTGTGAAGGGTGAGAGTGCTTACGTATTTCTTTTGCTTTGGCTAAATTTATGATCTGCGGTGAAGGATCTGATCCAATCGAGAGAATGCATATAAGCGGTGAGCGTGGTTCGGATTCCAACCAGGTGGCTTCCAAGTCCAGGATGCAAGCCTCTCCGTATTCATCGCCCAAGGAATCTAAATTTAATTGGAAATGACTTGAAAAAGAAGCGGAATTTGTAGATTTTTACCCATAATATATTGTTGCGCTTGTGATACGGTCCTATCTGGAGACCAGCTGCGTATTAACAACAACTTCCGGAATACATCCAAGGATTTATCGTAGCCGCACGGCAAAGTTTCCTGCTCGGGCTTTTCCTTCTCATACCACAATCGCCATTCCTTCTCATTATCCCCAATCTGGAACAACGGAATTCATTAAAACTTTTTAATTACACGCGTGCGTTGCAATTACGTCATGTAGAATCTCGGCAAAGCTCTCCAGTTTATTAATCTCGACCAAATTCAGCCAGGTAATGTCCAGTATCCAACGAAACGGTTTCGGTACAACTGCGTTGAGATCCAAAGACGCTCCGCCTTTAATAAACGCCAAGAACTCTTCATGCGAGATGACGTTGTTCTGCAGATCGATTTTCATAGCCATCATCAGCGTGAACAGCGTCTTGTGCTTCTCGTATAGACTTCGCTGTGTAAACTTCCACACTGCATGCGTGAGATACTTTAGGATTATATCAATACGTTCGATGGTGTCTGAAGTCTTTTCGGATTTTGTAATCGAATTATCGAAAATATTCAGAAATTGCTTGAGCGAGTTTTGGTACATCACGTTGACGTTGCTCATCTCAACGATGAGGAAGTAGAGGATCGATCCGCGCGCAGCCACCGACCGAAACTCTTCGCGAGCCGTGTTTATCTTTCGTTCGGTGTGCACCGAAACGGACAACTTCTCGTTCACTTCTTCCGCTGTGGACTTGGTGACTTGCAAGACATTGATCAGTTCCTCGTCGTCCACCAAGGAGCCCTGCGTAGAGTTCAAACGGCAGAGAAGGTTGGTTTCGAGGTCTTTCATGCGCTTCTGGTTCTGCATAACGCTCTCGAAGAGCGCCACACGCTCTGCTTCCAAGTCGGACTTTTCCATCAGAATCACCCGGCCGAGAAGTTGATCCTCCAGGCCTAAGCGTGTGACGGTGAAGTCAATAATTGATGTTTTGGCGCTTATTTCGGGGGAGTACGGTGGATTGGGTAGTTTTGTGGTGATGTAGAGCATGAATCCCTTCATCACATCGCATTCCTTATCGCCCACAATCACCTTTTCGATGGAGCCAGATTTGATAAAGTTCTTTTCGAGAACATTGTCGATGACCGGATCCAATTCCACGTCGATGTCTTCAATGAGCAATGGCCGACCTACAAAAAGGGATTAAAACAGGCAAACTTCGAGTTAATATCTTACCCAATGACAAGCAATCCTCCAAATGTGTTCGGAAGTATTTATGATTCAACGACGTGATCTGCAGGTTGTTATTCGCTTCTTTATTCTTAATCCACATCTTTCCTTGTGTTTGCGGGTCGATCAGCAACGGATACGAGCGCGACTTGGTGACAATGAGCGCATTCTGCACGGAGAGCTCATCGTTGGGCAATCCTTGCAGCGTCCACTCGGACACCATCGAATTCTCCACCAGCATGCTGGTGATGTTAAGGTTTTTTGTGAACGGGATGTTTTTCACGTGCACAATATCCATCCAGGTTTTGACCAGATTCGCGCGAAATTCCTGATTGTAAGGCCCACAGTAGGAGAGGAAACCGGTGGCAATAACCACATCGCCCACCAATCGACCCAGTTGCTCCTTATATTCCTTGCTCTGCATCGTCCAACGGATCTTCTCGCCACCCAGACCGTTAATCAGCGCCGTCGCTGTGTTCATCTTGCGCAAGCAATTATTGGCGGCGTCCGTAAGCCGCTGCTTTTCCATCACGGCCGAATCGTACTGTGCCTTGACCGCCATCAGCGATTGCTCGCGTTCCTCGAGTTCTCGTTCAGCGCCGGCGAGGTCAGCCATTGCCATCTTAAGACGTGCTTCCTGTAAGCGTAGGTTTGCCTTTAACGGTAGCACTTCTTTATTGACGCTGTGGAAGAACGCCATCGCTTTGGTCCAGGAAAGCAGGCCGGCGACATCACCGCAGACCCGTTTTGCCATGTCCATGTTGTAGTCCTCCATGTTGAAGTAGGGTTCAAGGAGATCAACCATCTCTTCGTTGATTAGGTCTTTGGGGTAGTTTTGCAGTTGTAGGAGGAACGTAGCCGATGCCATTAGCTAAATGCAGAATGATAACTGGTTTGCTATTATAATGGAAGCAAGAAGTATACTTTAAGAGAGTCGGCCCAGGAGGGTTTTGGGGATGGAGCCGTTGGATCGGAAACAACCGGCTGCAGTTTCCTTTGGAACAAGATAAGCACGCAGTCCATGATGCGCATGATTAAGTGCGGGGGTCGGCCGAGTTTACGAACGGTTGCTAACAAAATAACAGCTTTATAATATTATTAAAACAAATTAATAGATTACCAATATGGGCTGGTTTGATGGTGTTCAACGCCGACTCGGCCTCCTCTAGTGCTGGTTTGGCAGCCTCCAACTTCTCCTCAGCCACTCCTTTTTCATGTTCAATTTGCTCAACCAACGCTTCCGCCTTCTCTTTAACAATCTGCACCTGGTTTTTGACCTGTTCCGCCTGCATTGCGCGATCGGTGACTTCGGTGAGCACGGCTTGAGCGCGCTTGGAAGCCTCCGCCAATTCCTCCTCCATAACAGCGAGATCTTTCTTCAGGAGGCCAACGGAAATACTAGCCTCGGCGAGCTTCTCTAAGCCGGTGTCCATTCGCAGAGCGGCATTCCGCAATTCGTTCTCGGTGGTGCTGTAGATATTCTTGTATCCAGCAATGAAATTCAGATAACTTTTTGGGGTAACATGCGTGGCTCTTCTGAACCGTTGAAAGTATTCCCCGCTTGTGCTAGCGACAACATCCTGGATGCTTCCTAGCGCATTCACCAGTTCCTCCTTGACACTATCAACGCATTCGATTTGAAAACCACAGAGAAAGTGCTGCGCGACTGCGACGAGTGCATCCTTGGGCCATGGCTGAAACCAGTCTATGGTGCAGCCGGTGATCAGTGCCGGGAAGTGTAGCGCTCGTGTGCGGAATTTCTCGCCCACCGGCGAAAAACAAAAGACCACGTGCAGATTCTGCACCGTGCGATTCATAAAGTAGTCCATCACCACCTCATGATTTATGGTGCGCTTTGCGTTTTCACGACGCATAATCGGAGTGAGTTCTTGGATGATCTCGGCTTGTTCGTCCTTATTGTACAGATTTGAAATGACTCCGCCTGATAGAATATTGTTGAGGTACTCCAGGAAGCCCTCTTCTTTAATATCCAAATCGGTGAAAACAAACGTGGTGCCTTTTCCTTGGCAGCCACAAGATCTATAAAGCACTTTCAAATCTTCCAAGAAATTGCCAATATTATAGGAGCGCGTTAAACTGATTTGAAATGATTTATAACCGGCAATAAACGAGGAGAGTTTTGTCAACGATTGTTTTCCACTACCGCCCACACCGACCAACATCACATTGCCTCGGGGATGTCGAATCACTCGGGATATCTTCACCAAATGCAGCATTGCATCGGGGAAGAACACCAGGTCCATGCCGGCGCCGCGCACCATCTCATTGAATTGCGCCAGAAACATTTCCAATCGATCCCTGAGCTCGTTTTCATTGGTCACGGGTTCGTAGACTTTGGGCAGTTCCATGTCGGCTTCCTCGCCTTCCTCCCCGGTGGGTTCGGGCGCATCACGCATGAAATCCACAAACACCGGCGATGGCTCCGCTTTCGTGCGACATTCCGCGCCCAGTTCGCCTTCGACCAAATCCAAAACCGCCGAATCAAACCATGTCTTATCATCCATAATGGTAAAGCGATCCGAAAAGACTCGTGTACATTCATGCTTCCAAAGAATCAACAAACAAGCGTCGGATTCGATGACTGTGGGCAACGTACCAACCATACCCTGCCAAATTCTGGATAGATCCCTTAAACTGAAGACATAGTGGAATTTCGCTGGAGTTGGAAGGAGTTTTTCACGTGTCTGTCTCCACAGTAGTCTAGTGAGTGGCACCAAACGCTTGACCATGTTCCTGACATCAACGGCAAAGCCCCGTTTCAGATTGTAATGTCCCTGAGCAATCACACTGAAGATCTTATCGATGCAATGATCGGTGGGCATGCAGCAGTTGAAGACGTTAAACTGCCGTTTGAGGCGAGATGGTATGTCATTGCGTCCGCCGCCCGGTTGACTCATTGCTGCCACAAAATACACGTCGGTGATGCTGGTGAACTCGCCCGGTTTCTCCAGACTGTAGAAGCCACCCATGTCAATGGTTTGCCGGACAATCTCATTGGTGACTTGATCGCCCCAGCAGTTAATCTCGGGCAAATTGATGTCGTCGATAAAGACGATCATTTTCTTACCGCCCGACGGACCAAATGTGCTGCCCATGCGCTTCTCCACGTAGCTCTCGATCGTCTTCTGGAATTGAAACGGTGTGGTGGCGCTGGAGAAGTTGAACGCACGGTTGAGATACTGATCCGGATTGCAGGTGCGCATAAACGCCTTCATCATCACCGTCTTGGCGGTGCCCTGCTCCCCGATGAGCATCACCCGTTTGTCCTGCTTGACAATGCACTCAATCAAGTAATTTATGCGGACGTTATCAATAATCGGTATTAGGATAGTAGCGAAATCGGGTGTAATCATCTCGGGATACACATAATTCGTGACTCGATTCGTCCATGGTTCCCATTCGCCATCATTCGTTACGACATGATCAAAAATGGTATCATTCAATTTGGGATTCACCGGCGGCACGTCTAGAGCATAATTCTCACGAAGGTGTGCATCAAATTTACGTCGGTCACTGCTCTCCAGGAACGCACCCATGCCCCAGGTCAAGGCAAAGACGTAAATTTTCCGAAGGTGACCATCCGTGAATATTTTAACCGTAGTCTTGACTTCGGTTTCCTCACCAAAATCATCATCCAAGTCAATTTCCTTCTTCTCACTGTCATCTACTTCATCCTCTTCGGATTGTACCGGAATAAGACCTTCCAAAAGACATAGAATTTGTAGAATAATATTGCATTGTAGGACGTTCATGACCATATTCAAATTTTGACTGCACCAAGCGTAGATCAACGGGAATGTGTCCTCGAACAATGGATCAAACAACTCTCTTTCTCTTTGACTTCTCCGCTTGAGCATGGCTGTTACAACCGGTTTCCAATTGAGTCCTGAGGAACTCATGTAAACCATGCCATTGCGCGACACAGTCGCCGGCGAAGCATTGTCAATATTGTGCGGTTCAAACATAATCTTTACAGTGGGCGCCATCGATAAGCGATCGCCGTTTGCCAATGTAAGAGTTTTGTTATCATCTAGCACCGAGTTGAGGTTCTCTATCCAAATCGAGTCAACTGGCCCATCGAGGATGATCCACACATGCTCGCCGTGTTTGAGTTTGAGCGTTTTGCGCCATAGCGCCGAGAAAATACCATCCGTCCAATCATTGGTGGCAACGTCCAAGCGGCCAAACATTTGCGCCGCAGTGATTGCTTTGGGGTTCATGCGCATTTCGCGATGGAAGAACCCCATCTGTGACAATGCCTTCATCAGGATCTGCAGACAGGTAGTTTTTCCAGCGCCAGACGGACCCAATGTCATGATTCCATGGCGCACACGTTGCGTTTCATACAACTGGATCAATTTCAGAACCCATGGTGGATGGTTGACTAAGCCAGCGCGCTCAACCTCATCGCTGATAGCCTGTTCCAGCTCCGGATAGGCAGTTTTCTCCAGTGCTTGATTGGGAAACAGATCAGCGACTAGGGAGATAAACAAAGGCTCATCTTCGTCGATTAGTTTCGATAGATTCATATCGCGTAACACCCTCATTACAATAGTACTCTCTCCATCTTTATTGTTAACGCGCTTGGCAGCTCCTAAACTTCGCAGGACAGACAAAATGTTCCTGAGGCCAAAATCATAGTGCACTTGTTTAGTGAGTTGCTCCTCGCATAGTTTATACAAAGTATAAAACTTGCGCGCAAGTGTAATGTTTTCGAGGAAACCACAACTCGCGAGTTTCACTCGGATGATAATCTGCCTATCTGGAACCATCATGGCAACCGTGCGGAATTGTATTTTAAGATTTTCGGGGAGTTCTTTTCTTCCAGCATAGCCCGGATTCTAAAATGTCCCAATTCAATTATGATCCTTTCTGATCTTTATTAGATTTAGCTTACCATGGTTATGAAGATACCATATTCGGGACACATCTCAACTATATCGCCATCGGTAAAGACAAACGTCTTCTTCTTCTCTTTCTTTGCAGACAGAACCACTGCAACTTGTTGCGCTGCTACCGATAGCACAGGCAATTCGATTCGATTGAATTCATCGAAACAACCCCAAGCACCCGATTGCGCCAAACCCTTGTAGATTCGTCCCAAACCCCTGTAATCCATTTGATCTGAACAGTTAAAGACCACCACGTATTTAGCTAGAGTTTTGCCCATGTCTTTCACTGTCTCGGTTTTTCCCGTTCCGGCTGGACCACACGGTGCGCCGCCCATACTCATTGCCAACGCTTGAGCTAATGTAATATAGCAACGATCTGTTAGTGGGGTAATGACCAAACGATCGGTGCAACCAAGATATTCGTTTTGATATGAAAATATCACATCGGTGATGATAATCAGGGTTTTGTCTTGTTCTTCTTTGAAATAGAATCGACATTGTTTCAGCCATTCAAAGTCATTTACATGGCGGACGTTTAAACGGCACTGCAAATAAATATTAGTTAGTTAAACAGGAAAACAGGGGATTTGTAATAGTTACCAAAATATCAAAGATATCACGTTGATGTACGTGAATAGTAATCAAGGTTTCAAACTTTGTGCGTTCAATCTTGGTCAGATCCCTTGTAGTCTGATCAATCAAAGTATTCAGCAACTCGAGAAAGCGATTATTTGTTTCGGGCATCATCTTTTTATCATGCCTCGCTTGCATGAGAGCCAGTTCTGCATCTCTGGTCCAGATCATCTGTAATCCTAGCAGGCCAATCTGCGCAGGCATTTTATCCAGGAAACTCAACAGCACAAAATTGGGATCATTAATGTTGCTATTCGCCGTGCGAATGATGGAATGCAGAGAAGCCTGTGAAGTATTTAGTAATTGCGTCAGCCATGTTTCAACACTTCCCTCGGCTCTGACAGCCTTCTCCAAAGGAATAACTTCTCCTTCAGACGAGACAATAGCTATCATCTTATTGTATTCGATATCATGAAACTTCACCGATCTGGTATTATCAAAGATACTCAAGAGATGGTTTTGAATCGTGTGTGAATCGGAAGCTTGTCCAAGAATCTCCAACAAAGCGGGATCGGAGACAAAGAAGAACCTTGGGAACATCATACGTTTCTTCTCCAAGTAACCACTGAGTGATTTCTGACACAGTTCGAGCTGCTCGTGCAGATGTGGAAGGAGGGTTTTCAACAGGTCATCACCCACACAACAGTTGACCACGCCGGGAGTTTCGTGCGCTCGCTGCATTATTTTCTGCCAGGATTTATCAATTTTCGCAAAACGTTTTGCTTCTTTGGGTAGCTGCTTGGCAATATCGCCACCAACAAACACCGCTTCCAAATACACCCACATATTCTGCACGAGCAGCCAGCGCTCCAAAATCTCGTTTGTGTTCGACAGGTCAAAGACCCACTGTTGGATTTGTTTCTTAAACGGTGCATTGTATCGATTCGACAGGAGTGATCCGAGGATCATAAGGCTGTCTTCAAGCTGACCGATAGTCTCCGCAGTGGTATCGCCACGTAGAAGTAGTTCACCACGATTGTTAAACGTCTGAAAGGTCAACTCATGCACCGACCATTCATTAGTCACCTGCCTTAATTTTGCCTCGATATCACGCTCCTTCATTGCAGAGATACAAATATCCTCGATATCCTCCTTGTGAGCCAGCAGTGGAGCCTCCAAAATATTCTTCAGGCAAAAGCCCTCGGCCTCAAACTCAAAGACATGTTCCAGCGAAGTCATGATGCGTTGCCAATGCCTGGGCTTCATCGCTTTATTCGCCATCAGTTCCAACAAAGGACACATATCATTGAAATCGTCGATGGTTTTCTTCAGGGCGAAGAACGCGGGCCATTCTTTTAAACCTTTCGGCAACTTCCGGCAGCGGTTCTGAAACTCCATCAATTCATTGTTGATCTCCTCAATGTTGACATCACCCCAGGGAATGTCATAGTAGCTGGTGACCCGGTCAATCACATCATTATAGAGTTTGTACAGTTTCTGCAGAAGATTCAGTTCTTTTCGGGTCTGCGCCAAATCCGGATAGTCGGTTTGATGCAATCCAAACAACTCCTCGCCGCTTTGATACGTTTGCAGCTTGCGCCACATACCATCAAAACGATTCTGAAAGAGAATCAAGCGATCCGAAGCCTCACGCGGTGACAGTCCCGGCTCCATCGGTCCAGCGTTGTGGTACTCATTGCAATAGTCGATTTTGTCCTGCTTGAAACATGCCAGATTGTGTTTTAATTCGGCTTGTAATTGCGGCTGCATGTCCAGCAGCCGCGTCTGCACTTGCAACGCGTGCTTCAGCAGCTGGTTCCATGTATCGCGCAGGTTGTCCACCTGTTCGGTGACTTCCCGTTCGATTTTGATACCGTACTTGCTCAGAACATTGAAAGCCTCTTCGACCGGTTCGATTTTCAGCTCCATGTCCACTTCTTGATCGCGGATCTTTTTAAGATTCTCCATAATTAATCGGACATCGTCCAGGTCACGAATGGGACGCTCGATTTTACGTTCCATCTCGTTGATCACCGCGTAGACGTAGTCCATTTCACGTTTGTATTTCTTTTTTAGTGCAAACCCAATACTTGAATAGATATTAACTTCAAAAGTCATTCAATTACTTGCGTGTTTCTTACTTATGAGTGCAAGTCCGAATTTCAGTTAGCAACCCGAACTTGAGCTTCTCTGTGGAGATCGCCAAGCATTGACCAATCACTTGGATATCCTTCTCGGTATCTAATTTAATGCTGAGTTCCTGATGTCGTTCTAGTAGTTCTTCAAACTCGCTTAAATGAAGTTGTTGCAGTTCGCGAGCAGTTTTCTCATTCTTCCACAGAACGCTATACGGACGCCATTGAATAATAAACGCACTCATTTCCTACAATTGATATCAATCACTAACAAATCGTTGATAATAATTTTAGAATTTGTAACCTTTTTCATATCAAGTATACAGACACTGAGTAAACTCATAATTTTGATAATCTCCTTATTTTCCATAACGTTCGCATAGAAATTTTTGCTTTGCAACGGAAACGCCGGTTTTTCCTCGGTGACGAGTCGATAGAAACGTCGTCGGCGCGTTTTAAAGTCTTCGTCCTTAGCTTTCGGCGCGCCTTTTTGGGTCTTGTTTATGTTAGAGACAATGTCAATGAGCGTGTTTTTCTGCCCGGCCAACTTTCGCCAGCCGGTGCGTTTGGGTGTTGTCTAGTTGGCGATTTGTATTTACAATGTGCAAAATTATGTACAGTGTAAGAACACGAATATTGCGTTTTTTTGGGCAGTAATATGATGTTTTTGTGGTTGCAGAGAGGAAAAACAACTATTATTTGCAAATCTAGTCTTAGTTAAATACTAATTGCGTTAAATAAATGGTGAAGTTACCGTTGGTTTGCCACCCATCCATTGTCCAACGCCTTTCGCTACAGATGTGATGTATTTCGCGGCACCGGTGAGGATTTCCTGCACGTTCTCGAGATTCGGTTGAATCGAAACCCTTGGAATGAGCAAACTAGCTTGAAGCAGAAATATTGGTTGCTCAATGCGTTCATCTAAAAGAGATCTTTGTGAATTATTTTGTAAATTAATCCAGAAAAGAGTTTACCATTGTTTATAAAACATTTTCGAAGACTTTCCAAACTCTGCCTGGTAATTTTCACAAGGACGTCAACAATTTTTCGACTATAGTATCGTCGCATTTCGCCAACGGCATTCTTGACAATTTCCTGCAGAGTTTTGCTCAGGCCATTACCAAACAAGATATGCGGTCGTTCAAAGCACTCATCGATTGCGCTCCAATCGGTCTGCTGGTTCCCGGCCAAATCCTGCCTCACATCCAGTTCATCCTCGGTGAAGAACTCATCCTTGGACGCATCCGGATTCTGTAATTTTGCCTTTTTTACCAACTCCAGGATTTCCTCAACGGCGCGTTCCACACGCATGCTTTTATTGTGCAGATCCCCTGCGGCATTCCTACAGATGCTCTCAATCTTATCATTAAACTCCTCCACCGTCCAAATTGTACGCCTGTCGGGCAATTCATGCAAAGTGACTTCTTGCATCTTCCTCAACACCTCAATCACACGATTATCGTACACATCATTAACGCGGTTCACAAGTATAGTGAATCGCTCCACAGCTTCATTGGCGTCTTTCAGGTAATCCTTGATACTCTTCGACACCCAATCCAGTTCGATCAATCCCGGCTCGATGATCTTAATCAACACGTCCAAATGCGGTAGGAACAATGGTCGAACTTCCTGTTTCACCGCCCCAACGGCTGTCATAAAATCGGTGATCAAAAACTGCAGTGAATCGTGCGTGAAGTTAAAGTGCTCCTGTTTGCTGTAGAGCGTGAAACAAATCACCGGAATCGGCAGTTCCATCTTCGCCATGAGATCACTCTCGCGGATCAACAGCGGCACGGTGATGTGTAGGTTGACTTTGAGACGGTTGTTCTGCGGACAGATCGCGAGCAGTTTATGCTTGAGACACTTGTCAATATCGGAAATGTGTTGATTCATCCAGACGGCGATAATATCATCCGTATAGTTGCGTAGTAGATGATCTGCGGTCCGATGCTTACGAGCCAGATCATTGGTAGCTGGGAGGGTTTTCAGCACTGGATGTCCATTGATCGAATCCATCAATTCGTCGAGGTGGCAAATCAATGACTTGGCCCATTTGATCCGTCCCGCAATCGGGGGAAAAAGTTTGGGGATAGGCGGATCATCTTTTTGTTTCTTGTACATTTTAATAATCCGTTCGACTTCTTTTTCACCATGTTTCAGAATGCGATCGTATTTCTCTTCCATTTTATTGATGGGTATTTTTTCAGCGACCTTTTCGAAACGCACAAGAAACTTAATGCCTTGCGGTGTCTCCCAGACACTATCAAAACTCGCCTCGATGATGCCCGCTAGTTGCTTGATCAGTACTTCGACCTGATTGGCAAACGTCTCGAAATCCGCATCGAAAGCCGTGTTTTTCTGATCAAGATAATCGTAGGTTTTCTTCATCATTACGTCTTTGATTTCATCGAATTTGCGAATGGCATCTTCGAGATTATCACCGAGGAGTAATCCCTCCATGCGTCGTTGGAAGAGACCGGTGTAGTCGTCCATCACATCAAACATCGCGATGATCTTTTTGAGTCGCTCGCAAAAACCGTTGAATTTACCAAATACATAGTTCTCTGAGAAATTGAAGGGCACTTGATCCGGCATCAGTTCTTGTGCTTTTACAATTTTATAAGTATTCTGATAAGTCAGGTTTAGTTGTATGGAATGGATAAGTTTCTCTTTGATGGTTTTACGATCTTGTGTCCATATTGTCTGCGTACCGCGATCGTTAATATATCCTTTGCAGGACTCAATCATTTGGTTTGTTATCTAAATCAAAATTAAGCTAATAAGAATCTCAAAAGAGAGTTTAAAAGCTTTACATACTTTCACCATAAGTGCTGAAGTTCTCTCTGAAGTATTATAAAACTGCGAAACATTATGGATCAATCGGACAGTTTGCAACAAACCCAATAAAGAATCTTGCATTTTCACCTGAAACCCAATAATTCAATACTTAGTCGAAAAAGAATGAACTGATAAACAAACAGGATCATCCAAATACAACGAATGACAATTCTTCTCCAAAGCCTGAATGTATTTCGCATTATCAATCGCTTCATTGTAACAAAAAGTGATTTTCTGATCCGTGTCCTTCCATTGCTTCAAGAATTTGGAACGCGCAAACTCCAGACAGAGAATCGTGCGCTGCACTTCGATGCCCTGCACACCTTCAACAATCTGCGAGAATTGCGCCCCGCGTTTCTTCCAGTACTCGAGCTCGTCCTGCGGCCCCGACGAGTCCGTCTCACGCCGAATCTGCTCGCTCTCTCTGAGCACCTCCGTCAACTTCTTCACCCACGCCTTGGTGCGCAACTCTAGCGGCTTAATAAAAGAGGGACTCTTAGCGAACTCGTGTAGATCGTCCATGGGATGCAATGTGACCATGGTTTCGCCATCGTCAAAGATGTTGCTCTGTCCGGTGACCTCCTCGCAGACGCGCAGCGCACTGCAGAAGGACCTCAGCGCCGGCAAGAGTTGCGATTTGATCATTGGACAGCTGGTCGCTTCATCGTCGGTGTCCGCCGGGGGATGTGCAAGCGCCTCCATGAAAACATGCTCAATAATGCGTTCGATGGTGGTTACCAGGCCGATCTTTTCGGCGTCGATAATCCCACAAAAGAGGTCTTTGTGGAAGCCCTCTTCGGGCAGTTGCTTGGTGGTGCTGGTGCGAAAGATATAGACGCAAATGCCCGTGAGGGGCACATCCCAGCCTTCGGTGAGGAAGAGTTTCTTCTTTTTGATGACCTTCCTGGGGATTGGCGGAAGGATGGTGGTTTTGCTGGTGCCGGGTTGTAATAGGCGGGTTTTAGAGGGTTCTGCTGGTGGGGTGGGACCCGGTTCTTCCATGTCCTGGTAGAACCACATGAGTTTGGATCGCATGTGTGGTAGAAAAAGCTGATTGATTTCATCCAACTGAAAGAAACAAATTAAAATTACAATATTTGATTGTCTCTTAAATAAGGGTTGGTGTGTACCATGTCCCCTTCAAAGACATGATTCATAATCTCATGCCGAGAAAGTTTCGTGGCGTCCATCAGCAGCTGAAAGGTGAACTCCAGGCGTGGATCCATTTCGCCACGGCGTGCCTTCCGCTCGCATTCCTCTCTTCGCCGCTAAAAAAATTAATCCATTGTATTATGAAGGAAATATTTTGTTAAATATTAAGTAGTCCACCGCGAGCATCGTCTCCGGGTCCAAATCGCTATCATCCTCTGTCTCCGACGAATCGGAATTTTCAATATGCGGACCGCTAACAAACATTTCTACTGTTCAGCGGTTGAAAGCCAACTGCGATTCAAATGCGAAATAATGCAAAATTTTTGATGCGAGGATAACGAGCAGTTATTAGCGTTTGCACGGCGTGTGCAATTAACGACAGTTTCAAGCACGCGAACGCCGAGCACACATTCTCTATTTCCCATCCGCCAGTATTGTTATCGTATCCTTTGCCACCCCGCATCGCCCCGTCGTCCTTTGTGTGTCCTAGCCGCATGGCATTCAATTTCAGGCAGATTGTATCCTGTTAAATACCTTCGACCCGAAGAATTTCAACAACTATTTGAAATCTTTCCGAAACAAACACGAGTGTTTTGCAAAGTGGAATTGCACGCAACTTAAAGGATATTACCAATTATGGCAAACGTCCTGTAAATATTAATTTCCTTGATTGATAGCCGACAAGCAGTTTTTTTTCCGACAAATTGAATTTTAAGATGTTTTATTGCAAGTTTCGTTTAGTGTGTGCGATTTAGTGTGTGGTGATCGGTTCCAGGCACGGAAGCAAAACAGGAAATACAGGTAGGATGCATGTGCAGAGGATTGGAAATTATGCAGGACAACGACAACGAATGTGCAATTGCCATGCATGCGGATGGGGTAATTTTGATTAGAAATTAACGAGGCCCGCCCAGTTGTGGCGACCTGGCAATGAATGAATAATAAGAAAATAGGACAATAGAAGCAGGATACATACATTCATCGTGCCTTCGCTTTCGGATCGCGGGACCATCGCCAACTTGCGCACGCCACCCAACACGGCGAGTTTCTGTGCCATTTTTGGCTTTTTCTTATTACCATTGGCGTTGTTGTTGTTGTTGTTTTCACTCATGTTTAAATAAACTGACAACTCAACCAACAATAAGACTATTTCACTGGGCGGAATTCTGTCGTATCAGATTGAACTCGTGAACAAGTTACGATTACTGTTGTCATCGACTTTGGATATGTGCAGTGAAATAATAAAAAGCGAAAGCTCGCACGCATGTGTGCGCAATGTTTGATCAATATTGACAATCACGCTTTTTTCCTTTTTACCTCTTTACGACGATCTTAAACTATCTATCAATGCAATCTTTATTATATTGCATATACGTTTACAATAGAATGATTGAAGAATACTTATGGATACTTAAAGTTAGTTTAATAGCATTTACCTACTGTATCCAATCCTATTTCCGTTGTTTGGTCGATTTAACTCTATTTATCTGTTTAACTACTTATTTGAATTTCTATAAACTCGATTAAGTCATTAAATCGAAATAATTTAAAGAATATCTTACATGTGTAGTATGCACATCGACAGCAAGCGCACTACTGCCAAAAATTCAACCGCGTGACACCTCCATATTAGCCCCCAAATTGGTTTCCGTTTCAGCCCCCCGCGTAACATATAAAATATAAGCAAATGAATGGAATGCGGAAGCAATGTCTAATCAAGCGTGTCGACGTAATAATAGAATTGATGCGCTGCGTTTTATTATTGTCATGCCTGCTGATATAATCGAAAAGCGAACAAAGCCCTTTTTATCGGAATCGATCGAGTTTCCAATCAAATTTCGTTGGGTCAACACAAAATTTATTTATTTCTATGTAAATATTGTGTAAAATTATTCATTTTATTTCATTTTCACATACATTGACGTTTATTGATTTAAACATATTGCTGTGCTTCTGTTATTGTTTTCTTTTATTGCGTTTGCAAACGGTAGCAATAAAATCGGTCATCAGTAGAGAAACAAGAAGCTGGTGAATGTATTGACAAAGTAACCGGATATATGTATTTCATCTCGTCGAGAGTATAAGTGCACACGGAAAACGTACATTTCCGGATCGAATGGCATTCGCCGGATCTCCAGCACCGGAAGGAGAAGAAGAATAAAACGAAAAGAAGCGCACTTACTACATAAGTGGCGTAATATAAACGTAAACGTTCCAAGTTATTTTTTTAGATACAAAAATTCATAAGTATTGAATGTAATATTGAATATTTTTTTATCAAATTTATTTCCGATATTATAAGTAATAAAAATGCACAATTTCTGTCAACTTGAGGTCATAAACTCGAATTAAATTCTAAATTTAACTTCTTTTCCAAAATTCTTCTCTCCTCTTTCGGCTTTTATTTCTTCTTAGCTTCTTAACGTAATTATCTATAATTAAATACAAACCCTGTTAAGTTCCTCTTCGGTGGCCATTATGCCTCGCTGGAGGGATCAGGAATTAAAAACGGGCGCGCGCAAGCTTTTTATTGAGCGCGGATTCAATTTAAATTCAAATTGCGCACACAATCTTAATTTGGAGAAGATCACCCGCGCAAAACGTACCGTTTGCAACACCGCGCGCGCTTCCTGACGAAGTGCATGAAAATTGAATACTGGATGATTTCCAGCCCCCCGTCTGCGCGGTATTTGCATGATAGCGACCGACCGCCCCATTAAACCATCGTTTGTCATTTGTCGTTTGTCATCGTGCACGAAATCTATATATTTCAATAACATTTCGGTCGCAATCGTAATCATGGGATTTTGTATAAGAATAGAGCCAGCGGATTAATAATTTTATTTGACATCTGCACGCATACCCCGCGACCGATGGTGATCGGCAGCGAAATGAAAATACGCGGAAAATACGCGTTTCAGATATTATATTATATTTTAACGTGGAAAACGGCGGTGTTTGAAATGAAGAGGAAAATCTATTATTATTTTCCCTCTCATTTGACGCTGTTTCACGCAAGATAAATCAACAAAAAACGAAAACGCAGTCGGCAAAGAAATTTTAATGAACGTCTTCGTCTTTATCTTCCTAATGGACGGGAAAAAAACATGAAAATATTTATGTAATATCGCTTTAAATATTAATCACATTGCTGCATGTGTTCCGCTTCTTCTTCTTTTTCTTCTTCTTCTCCTTTTTCGTCTGTTTAATGATTGATGCATAAATAATTAAAGGTGTTGCGGTCGTTGCGCGCATCCCGTGATGAATATTTTAAAATTATGCGCAAAATGCAAATGAAAAGGAGAGCGTGTGTGTGTGCGGCAGTTTTGAAAATCAATATTTATGTAATGCACGCTAGATGCATTGTGCACACGAAGGACATTGATATTTCCTGCGATTAGCCCCGCATTCATTAACCAACTAATTAAGAAACTCACCAGTTTCTTCTTTGTTGCACATAACAAATATATAGGTGTGTTTAACATGAACTGCTGTTGATTTCGTAGAATTTATGCAATTAACAAGTTGCGCGCAATGAAGTTTGGACGGCGTAATTAAGATTGTTGGCAGGCGCACTTACCTACTATGGTGTCTCAGCGCGGTGTTCTTTTCTCTTGTGAATCGTAATCAATTGCTGGAAAATTATTACTGCTCCACTGAATAAATACGGTGAATGGGGAAAATTGGCGTTTCGCGGCGCCCACCCGCTTCCGATAACTAACACCAAACAAAACGAGAATCGAGCGCGCGAAAATTACATTTCATTCGCCTTAAGTAGATATATATCCATACCGTTTGGGGATGGAGGGTGGCTTCTAACACCTAAAGCAATGCATCATAAATAGCGCAAAAAACATCCCTTTAACGAAAGATAATAATATTTATTTTATATACATAAACGTATATAGTATACAACGTTTGAGAGCAAAATGCGAGAGGCTCGAAACCCAAATTGAAGTTGGAAAGTCAAAAGTCACACATTGATCCATCCCGGCGGCGCGACGCGGCGTTCGCATCATCCTCCTCGTCCTTTCTCCTTGCTCCTATTCCAGGATACACGCAGGACGAAACTTTTAAAGGACTACCACCACTACTAGGGCGGCCGCATGTAATGTTCGCCTCCAATTTGCCAACGCTTACATTCATTACCGTCGGCGGGCGTGAATTTCGCGCTAACAGCAGGCCAAGCGCCAAGCCACGCAGCAGCGAGAAGCGAGCGGTATTGTTGTTACACCAAACCCTCCCCTAACCCATCGCCCCCCCCCCCACCCTTCGCCATTTTGCCACCCCCCTCAACCCGATATCGATTCCACCAGCGCCGTGTGCTTCCCTTCGTCCTTTGCCCTTGCGTGCGTTGCTCGGCATTCGCGCTCCGCACGGCCGCGAACGCGAATCAACCAAAACCCACCCCGTCGGCGTTGCCGCCGCACGCTTTTTCATATCTTCATCAACCATCATGTTCGCGCGATGGACAACCCCATCGCATGCCCGCTGGGAGCGTACCACATAAAACAAAGCAATCGGTAATAAACTGCCTATTAACTATGTTTGTTGTTGTTCTGTTGTCCTTTTTTTTTCTTCTACATTATTTCACTTTTTCCAGACTGAATAATTTATCGTTGGCATGCGGCATGGCACTTGTTGCACCCACCTCCAATATGAATTGGATTACTCACTAGGGCGCCTTATTTTCAGCCGGAAGCAATGAAAATAGTGAGCAGCAATGAGTTACGAGTATTGCATGAATTGGCTGTGTCCGCAAGGCAACAACAGCAAGACAACTACCCCGATGAGCAGCACAACGCCAGCAGCAGTGCCAGCGCCGATAAGCGTGATGCCGGACGGTAGTCCGCCGTCGGTGGAGGTGACGGTCACATCGGGGCCGAACCCCTCGCCGGGCAGCTCCACGTCCTGCGATGACGCACAGCCGCCGCCGAAGAACTGCTACCGGCTGGTGATGCTCGGCTCGGCGCGCGTCGGCAAGACGTGCCTCGTCTCGCGCTTTCTCGGTGGAAAGTTCCACGACAGCTACACGCCGACGATCGAGGACTTTCATCGCAAGCTGTACCGCATTCGCGGCGAAATGCACCAGCTGGATATCCTCGACACGTCCGGCAACCATCCGTTTCCGGCGATGCGGCGCTTATCCTTTCTCACTGGTAACGCAAATTCAATTATTCTCGTGTCGCGTAAGATTTGGCTTACTGTTTGAATGATTATAGGCGATTTGTTTGTGATCGTCTTCAGTATGGACAGCCGCGAGACGTTCGAGGAGGCGATTCGGCTGCGCGAACAGATCCTGGAGACGAAGGGCAATGCGGGCGGCGCCAACAATCCGGTGCTCGGCCGCAAAAAGACTCCACCGCGAGTGCCCATTGTGCTGGCGGGAAATAAATGCGATAAGGATATGAGGTAAGTTTGATTGAAAAATATTTTTAATCCATGTTGCAAATAGTACCATAGTGATGAAATTGAATGCGTTGCCCGGAATTGAATCCTTTGAAGCAGGTTTTGCGCAAACACTGTTATTGACATTGCGTGGGATTTGTAATATGAATGGGGACAAGTTTTATCCTTTCAAACACCCACATTTTGTTCTAATTTCAACTCAGCCGTGGGCGTCAATTCCAATTCAAACTCTATGCAAATAATAAACGAATTCTATTACACCTTTCTACGAAAACTAATCAAACTTGAATAGAACGGTAACAGTGGATGAAGTATTGGCCTACTGCGAAACCCAAGGCTCGGGCTGTGCGTTCGTGGAAACATCGGCAAAACGCAATCTGCGCGTCGACGAAGTCTTCTACCAGCTCTTCGTCATCGCCAATCTGCCTCTGGAGATGGCCCCCAACCATCACAAGCGTGTGAGTGCAAACTTTGGCTCGCCATGCCCTTTGCCACCTTCGGCGCCGCCCACGCACCCCAAGAAATACACGCTCTCTGTGAAACGGCGGCTAAGTGACGCATGCGGCGTCGTGACGCCCAACGTGCGTCGACCCAGCATTCGCACCGATCTGATGATGATGCGCACCAAGACGATCGCCGGCAACGAAGCCAACGGCAATACAATCAACGTTTTGCGGCGCGTCGAGCAGGGTTGTGTTATCACTTGATTTCACGCCAGGGACCTTTTCCAAACAACCAACACATCCCACCCACATATAATATACGAATAAATGAGTAATAATTAACCACTACACAGCTCCCAAAAAGCAACAATATATCAAAAAAATGAGACAAAACGCATGTTTGTCACTATGTGTCTTCATGTAATATAAATAATGAATAATATTGGTTTTAATGTGATGCTAGAAGCAAACGGCGATAAAGTAAACAATGGCCACAGGGAGAGAGAAAGAGAGAGAGAGAGAGTTTTAAGTTGGCATAATTGGGTTTTACGTTAAAGAAATGTTTAAAACAAGCAAATTGACCAATTGACATGTTTCTAATTTATGTATTTTTATATGTATACTATTTATATTTGTGAGAAGGCATTTTTGATGTTGATATTGAACATGATTTATCATAATGAAACCATGTTACATGTTGTTGATAACGTTATAATACATACAGGATCAAGTATAACTGCAAATAGTGTCCGTTATGTTTCAAAACTTTTAAATTCTGGTAAAAAACTTTTTTCGGCGAGTGGTGTAGCGGCAACGCTGGCAACACTGTTTTGCTCATCTGTCAGTGGAATGCCCTTCGTCTACCGCCGCTTCGCCGCTTCGTTCGGCCAGTGTTGTTCCGCGAATGGCGTCAAAAACACATTGCTGCCGCCCGTCGTGTTGTTTATTATTCGTGTTGTTGATGTGCCCTGTAAATATTTATTAATCGCTTTATATGCGCCTGTTGTTGGGGCTCGAGTGGTCACTTTGCCATCGCATCACATCACACACGGCAGCCGCGCACCACCGACACACGATGAGGTAAAGAGAGAAGAGCGAAGGCGCCCGCTGATTTTTGCGTGCGAAAAACTAGGCCATTGTGTGGTGTTGTTTTGCAGTGGCCCTCGAAGCAACATGCAGATGAACGGCAGCAATCGACGCCCGCCGCCGGGCGGCAGCAACACCGCCACCAACAATCTGCATCGTATACCATCCATCGAGAAGCCGACGTGCGCGCAGCACGATGATCTCATCAAGTACATCTGCGAATCGTGGAACAAAATCTCGCAGGAGGCGGAGAAGAGCGGCGGCAGCACCAGCAGCACCATTAAGTATTACCGTGAGCAGGACAGCCACATGCCCAAAGACTTTGAGCCATTCAATCTGGAGGCGTATTGGGGCCGGAGGGAAGTACAAAAAATGCAGCAGCCACAGCATTCATAGCAACAAGTTTCCACCCGCCCCTTGCAGCATACCCGCCGCATTTCCTAACAATTTATTTCGGTCAATTTTTCTATATTCTGGTTCACATGATTTGTGCATGCTGAATAAGTTTGAGGGGAGGGCTGCTTCAAATGGTGTCATCAAATATTGTGGTGATGTTATTCTCTCCACGTTTACTTTAAGTAATTTGGGTCTTTGGACGAGGAAATCGTGTCCCCCTGGCACGCGGTGGCATGCAGGTTTTTGCCACTGGGAGAAAGGGGTGTAGTACATTTGGTGAATGAAGTAGATACCCACTTTATTGGGGTTTCTCTATTATTAAACCCACTTTTTATTATATACCATATAAAACCTTATTCTTTATTGGCCAATAAGGTTGGTTATTGTTTCCAGAAAGCCGTGGGTATTCTTTATACAAAGCCCACTGACTTTCAACCACTTCTTATCTATTTTTTATGATTTTATAAACCAATATTTGATGACAAATTGATGAAGTTGGGAGAAGGAAACATTCTAGGATCTATTATACTCTATATCATGAACATTTATTATTGATTATTGTTTTACCAAATGAAAGAAAGCAAGAAGGATTTCAAGCAGTTTATATTTTTTAAATAAATTGCAGAAGATATGACAATGTTTATCGGACGTAAATTCCGCATTCAAATCATTTTGTTATATAATTTATATACATGCAAACGTAATGATGACATCTTTTTCATTTTATTTATGTGAAAGTTTCCTGAATTTCAATTGTACAATACATACATTTGTTGTAAGTCATATTTATTGTGCATCACTTCTCTTATCACAGCGTTTTAGATCTTACCTGAACCCGCAGGCAGGGGCATATCGAAGACGATCGGGTCGTTGACGGCATCATACATCGTATCGCAAATTGATGCATTGATGAAGGTTGTGTTACCATCACTTGTTACACCATATCCTGTAAAGAACAAAATTTTATATTACTGTGCGCAAAAAATAGGGCAAAATGTGCCTTCGTGGATGTGGCCAAAGATATGATAGGTGGGTTTGACCCTCTTCTGGACGGTTTCCAACAAATCCACGCAACCGGCACGCAGATCCGACTTGGCTAAATCGCCGAAACCCAGCGGCGGTCCATGCGTAATAAGTATATCCACGTCCGGTGGTATTAATCGCCATTTCGCCAGGCATTCCTCTCCGCGCTCCAAATTAAACGCCCATCCACCGAAAACTGGCTGCCTATAATCATACAAAACATCATCTCATTCTTTTCATCTCTTATTTAGTATTAGGTATGTATTCGGTTTACCATGGACTGCCGTAGATCTTCACACCATACACCTCGACGCTGCTATCCTGCAAGTACGTCGCATTGGAGAGCTGTTGTGCGTTGAATGATTTCAAGCCCTTCTTCACGATCGCCGCGCGATGCTTCTCGTTCTCATCCCAGAACTCGGTCTTAAGGCGCTTAAAGCACCAGCGCTCCGGGTGCGTGCCCGCCGGATTCATGAGCTTCTCGTCGAAGGTGATTTCGTGGTTACCGGCGATGACGATCTTGTGGCGGTGCGGCAAACGGCCCAACCATTTGTTGAACTCGTCGATCTCGTGCGCCCTGCCGTGCATGGTGAAGTCGCCGGCGTGGATGAAGACATCGCCGTCGGGCACACGGTAGGAGTCGCGCAGTTGGCAGTGCGTGTCGCTCATGCACACGAAGCGAATGGAGTCGCTGCCGACTGGGCGTGTTGGTGGCGGCAGTTTCACTTCTTCCACGGCTTTGTGCTGGAAGATCTGCTCCCATGCCTGGTCGGGGTTCTGCGATAATGGGTGGACGGTAAGCTCCATTGTTCTGTGAGTAAATGTACATAAAAAACCGTAATTATAAACATTCAAGGTTATAATGAGTAATTATTGTACAGTATTTAGTATGCGTACCCGAAATTGATGAAATTAACGGATGTGGGATGAAAACATGGTTTGAAACTGGGAATTTTCCTACACGTACACAAGTGAATGTGTATTTACTGGGAATTACGTATCAACATTACTCATCTGTTACGTATATTTATCGATTTTGTTAATAGGTGGGTGGCGTGGATGTAACACGTCACTTTTCAAAGTATTTCTACACATTTTTGAGTTTCTAGTAGCTGTTAAAAACTTGGATAAATATTTCAAAGAAATATTACCCGAGATTTATTCACACTTATAAATGATATATGAGGTAAGTAGTATGATGAGATGATGAGTATGATTTGTGTGGTTATACATTCACTTGGAACATGGCGAGCGGAAGAACGAGAATTATTTTATAAAAATATTAAGTTTCGGCCATGTTGCAGAGGTCGCCACCGTGTAGCGTCGGTTATGCGACTTCCTGAAATTCACAATCGCCATTTTTATTAGTCCCACGCGATGCACGCGGTAAATCGTCGAAAACGCATCACCTCACCAATAATGAAGCTAAATTCGCGAAATTCTTACATGAACTCACGCGGAATCACCCTCCTGATGCCCGTACGTGCGCGTTTGTTGGTTGTTGCAATAATCCCACCGTGGAAGAGATTAATAGTGTCGCGAGTGTTTTGTGCTTTGTGTGAATTGTGCCCCGGCTGGGATTACTATTGGATTACAATTTGCCTTGGATACCTTGAATATCTTCATAACGCCAGCAAGTAGTAAGTGTTTTTCTTTATTATTTAATAGAACTAGGATAAAGCTTGGCAATTGCGTACGGCACAAACCATAAGAACGGTCAAATAAATTACGTATTTATACTTAAGCTCACAATGCATATCAAATTCACGCAATAAGATTCGAATCACACATCCTTGGTGTACCCTTGCTTCAAGGGAATGTCAAACACAACAGGCAGATTGTCTGGTATATAATTGATATTGCAAGTTGACGCATTGATAAAAATAGTCTTGCCATCAGAAGTCACCCCATATCCTAAACAAGAGCAGAATTGCACTAGTAATACAAGCTATATGTAGTTAGAGCAAATACCTTCATGTATATGGCCAAAAACATGATACTTGGGTTTCACACGCTTTTGAACAGTCTGCAGCAATTCCACACAGCCAGCGCGCACACCGGAGCAGGCCAGATCCCCATGGCCCAATGGTGGCGTGTGTGTAATGAGCACATCCACATCATCAGGAATCAATTGCCATTTCTCCAGGCACTCCTCACCCCTTTCCAAGTTGAATGCCCAGTTGCCAAAGGCTGGTTGCCTGTAAATCCACACCACAATTAGAATTAGATTGCACACATTTCTAACAAGAAGTAGTTACACACCAGGGACTTCCATACAGTTTGATCCCATACACATCAATGCTTTCATCCTGCAGATAGGAGCAATTGCTCAGTAGTTTGGTAATGTTTGGCGTGTTGATTGCATCGCCGATGTTGTCGCTCTTCTTGCCATAGTGCGGTATCTCGTCGGCAATGTCGGATGCTCGGTCTTTGCGCTTGAAGGCGTTGATGAATTTCACGTCGAAGCTCAGCTCGTGATTGCCGCCGATCACGAACTTGTGGCGATGCGGCAGCCCGCCGATCCACCGATTGAACTCCTCCACCTCGCTCTTCTGGCCGCACTTGGTGAAATCGCCGGCGTGGATAAACACATCCCCATCGGGCACGTCGAACTTGATGTTGTGAATCAGAGAATGTGTGTCGCTCATGCACACGAAGCGCACCTTGTTCGCTTCGACGGGCTGCGCGGGGATTTTCACCAGGAGTTTGAAGACTTTCTGCGTTTGCGAGATTTCCTTCCATGCCAGTGTCGGGTTGTTCGTTAGAGGATGCACGCTTACATCCATGGTTTGATTTAGTCGAGTAATTTGTTACATTGTTGTTTGAAATACCGGCATCTTTCACGGGCGGATTATACTTATGAAATCACATTTGAATGTTGTGCAGCATTGTGCAGTAATCTTAACAATCTAGGTTAGAAAATTCTTCAGGAAAATCTAATTAGGAAATGGATATACATAATTACTTTTCCTCCTAAGAAGAAAATTATGGCAAAATAGATAACACAATTATTTTGTGCAAATTCAGATCACACACACTTTATTAGCAGCATTCAATAATTTAGTAAATTTAACTTATTGTTAATCTACAATGACATGGGTATAGAGATCTCGTAGTTTAATTTCGTATCGCCTAGAGAGCGAGTTTAATCCATCGCTGAATTGCCGTTTCAATGAATTTGCAAGCATTTCATGCCTGATTGGGCTGCAACAAAATCATATCCATATTACAAACAGATTAGAGGAGATAATTCTCATCGTCAGACAAACCTTGGTTTAGCATGTTTGTGATGCAACATAGTATACCTACTAATCCATGGTGAGAATCTCACTGGATGCAATTTCTTGGCCATTAAACGCCGGTACAGATCATCATCTTCTCCACCCCAACCAAAATACAAGTTGGACATGCCATTCACATCCCTGAATTGTGAGGAATTGATAGCCAAAACACCACCAACTATCTGATGGTATGGTAGATTATATCTAAGACAATTCAATAAGCAAACAATTCAATGAAGAGTAATATTTCTTATGTTACCTCATTGTATCAACACTGGCAGACATGTGCCTTGGATACTTGGTACATGCATACATATTCGCTAAATTCTGTGGTATCAGATCCACATCATGAAGAATCAAGCATGTGTAGCTCATATTTGCTGCCACTGCAGCACCATAGTTCAGCATCAAGGCCCGATTGAATGGCTCTGAATTATTCTGGTCAGCAATGAATATCCTATAATGAATATTCTGGTGTTGAAGGAAGGTGTGCATGTAGTTGAGGAAAAATTCTAATTGTTGCGGTCGGTTGCGGTAACAGACTATCACAGCAGTGGAATACTTTGGTATGCAATCAGTGGGTGTGTATTCACCACCTTAAAAGCATCCCCATTTATATAACACAAACAGCAAACGGGATACAATTAACATGATTACCTTGCTGAACATTGTCGAAGTTTGTCTCGACTTCGTTGACATCGAAGATCTCTTGTGCATTATCAACAATTTGTTGGTATTCGCACTGTCTTAGGTTATTCTTCGGCGAAGTTTGCGCGTAGTTTTCCTGCAGGGCTGATATGAGTTTCTTATCAGCAATGAAAGAGTAGTATTTAGCATGGCGACCCGAGTGGAATGTGATTGAAGATAATATCACAATACCGATGAGCGTACACGAACAGGCGAATAAATATTTGATAGAGTAGCGCATCGCTGCATCGCGGCTTTTGAATTTTGCTTGAGTTTGCGCTCAGCTGCTTGGGTAATTAATTGCGTGCGTAATTACCACCAACGCCGACATCTGTCAGTGAGTAATTCGAGGAATTACTATTTGAATGAAGAAAAGGTTTTTTGGGATTGAATTCCAAACGGTAGTTTATAGTGAGATAAGTGGGTTAAGTGACGTGTTAATTAACGTGTGTTTTGTGTGTGTGATTAGTGAAATATTGCGAATCATATTTAAATTTTATCAATCAGCGCCACATTTGACGTGTTTCTCTCCACTCTTTTCTGTAGAGATTGACGTGGAGGTTACAAATTCATGCGCATTGTAACCTTACGTGGCATAGCCCTATGCCGAGAGGGTCGGTGATGAATTAGTTTGACTTTAATTTTCCTGTTCTTTGCTTAATTTATGTGAGTTCAATTATACGTGATCGTGTGTAAGTACCAATTTGATATTCCGCATTGAATTACGACCGATTTCAAGTCGATCTACTTATCAGTGATTGATTTATTTGGGTCATATCATAGTCTTGTTTTCCTTAGTGTATCATATTGCCTGTTGTAGGAAACAATATGAATCCTCAGTACATGTCTTTTGGTGGGCCCCAACCAGGGCTACCACAGCCCAGGCCGATTACTCCAGCCCATCAGCAGCACCAGCAGCAACAACAACCTGGTGGTTTTCAAAACATACCCCTTGGCCCACCCAGGCCTGCTGGTGCTCCAGCCGATATGGGCCCACCCATGGGTTTTCAAACTGCTCCACCACCATTTCCTCCACCTGCTGGAGGAGCTATGAGACCACCACCATCCAGTCAATTACCACCAACCCAACTGCCACCATCAGTCACCAATGGTATGCAGAATGGAGGTGATTTGCAGCAGAGCTCCCCCAAGATGATGCCTCCACCTCCCATCCAGCCACCAATCAGCCAAGCTGCTGAACCCAATCTGAATGCCAATCTGCCCCCCAATGCAGGCATGATGCAGAATATCAATAGTGGTGCTGTGAATAACAACATGCCCCCCAATAATAACATGGGCATGGCAAGCAGTAATCTAACACCACCACAAGCCAGCCACAATGCAAATAACATGCTGCCAACTAGCCAGAATGCTTCTCCCAATGCTGGTAACCGGTCTATGACCAGCATTGCATCATCCATGGATAGCAAACCAATGCAGAATGCACCACCACAGATGGCTAGGGGTATGCCACCACCAAATAGTCAGCTGAATCCTGTTCCAGGCATCCCACCCATGCCCCAGGGGCAGAATGTGGCTAGAAATATGCCACCAATGCCAGGCATGCCACCAGCGATTCAGACAATGCCACAGATGCAGAATATGCCACCCATGCCCCAAATGCAACCCATGCCGGGCCAACAACAACCGCAGCCGGGTATGCCGCCCATGATGCCACCGATGCCCGGCCAGCAACTACCACAGCAGGGTATGCCGCCCATGATGCCGCCGATGTCTGCTGGGCAGCAACAACCCCAGCAGAGTATGCCGCCCATGATGCCGCCGATGTCTGCTGGGCAGCAACAACCCCAGCAGGGTATGCCACCGCCGATGATGGGCGGACCGGGCATGCCACCACCGCCAATGGGCAATATGCCACCCCCAGCAATGCAGCAGAAGCGTCCGCCAATGCCCAGCTACAACAACTACAATCAGCCGCCCATGCCGCCACCGGGTCAGCAAGCACAATACAACCAGATGAATAACCAGATGCAGAACATGAACCTTGGCGGGCCGTACCCACCGAAATCAATGAACGGCGACGGTGGACCGCATATGCCACCGCCTCTGAGTCAGCAGCCTGGCTATGTAAACGGCCAGCAGCAGCAACAACAACAACAACAAAGACCTGGATATCCTCCAATGCCCAATCAGTACCAGCAGTCGCCATACACACAGCAGCAGCAGCAGCAACAGCAGCAAAAGCGTCTCAATCCGGACCAGATGCCCAGCCCGATTCAGGTCATCCTCGACGACCAGGCGCATCGCGCCGGCGTGTTCTATGCCAACCAGAAGGGCCTCGTGCCGCCACTGTGCTCCACGAAGTTCGTCGCGCACGACCAGGGCTACGCCAGCCCACGGTTCATCCGCTCGACTATGTACAACGTGCCCATCACCAACGACCTCATGAAGCAGACGGCGGTGCCGTTCGGCCTGGTGATTGCGCCGATGGCACGGACTGTGGAGGGCGAGTACGCGCCGCCGATCGTCAACTTTGGCGAGCTGGGCCCCGTGCGCTGTGTGCGCTGCAAGGCGTACATGTGTCCGTACATGCAGTTCATCGATTCGGGCCGCCGCTTCCAATGCCTCTTCTGCAAGGCGTCCACCGATGTGCCCACCGAGTACTTTCAGCATCTGGACCACACCGGCCAGCGCATGGATCGCTACGAACGACCCGAATTGGTGCTGGGCACGTACGAGTTCACCGCGACGAAGGACTACTGCCGCAACAACACATTCCCCAAGCCGCCGGCCATCGTCTTCGTCATCGACGTGTCGTACAACAACGTGAAGTCGGGCCTCGTTGCGCTGCTGTGCTCGCAGATGAAGGACATCATCAAGAATCTGCCGATTGATGAGGGCCACACGAAGAGCAACATGCGTGTTGGATTCATCACCTACAATAGTTCGGTGCATTTCTACAATATCAAAGGGAATTTGGCGGCGCCGCAAATGCTGGTGGTTGGCGACACGCAGGAGATGTTCATGCCGTTGTTGGATGGCTTTCTCTGCACGCCGGAAGAGTCGGAAGCGGTGATTGATTCGCTGATGGAGCAGATTCCAGCGATGTTTGCTGATACACGAGAGTGCGAGACAATTCTCTTGCCGGCAATTGTTGCTGGCATGGAGGCGTTGAAAGCGTCCGATTGCGCGGGGAAACTGCTCGTTTTCCATTCGACATTACCAACGGCCGAGGCGCCGGGAAAGCTGAAGATACGCGACGAGCGCAAACTGCTCGGCACGGAAAAAGAGCGCACGGTGTTGACGCCGCAGAATCAAACTTATAATCAGCTCGGGCAGGATTGTGTTGGCGCTGGTTGTGCAGTGGATTTGTTCTTGTTTAATAACGCCTACATCGATGTTGCAACCATTGGGCAGGTGGCACGCTTAACTGGAGGAGAAGTCTACAAATACACGTATTTCCAAGTATGTTACATATTGGATTCAGTTTCACAGTACAAATACTAATTTAAAATTTCCGTTTTAGGCTGATTTGGATGGCATACGTCTCATACACGATGTTGTAACGAATATCAACCGGCCGATTGCTTTCGATTCAATCATGCGTGTGAGGACATCCACGGGCGTGCGTCCCACCGACTTTTACGGACATTGCTACATGTCCAATACCACTGATATGGAATTGGCTGCAATCGGTAATTGCGATAACACGTATTTTAATAAACATAGGCTGATGATAGTTTTTGTGTAGATTGTGATAAAGCATTGGCGATTGAGGTGAAGCACGACGACAAACTGCAAGAAGACGAGGGCATCTATATCCAAGTAGCCCTCCTGTACACATCCGTTTCGGGCCAGCGGCGTTTGCGTATCATCAATCAGGCGCTGAAGACATGCTCGCAAATGGGCGATTTGTATCGCTTCTGTGATCTGGAGACGATCATCAACTTCTTCAGCAAGCAGGCGGTTCATAAGATTCTCGACAACAATCCCAAGGCGGTGAAGGACGCGATCGTACAGCGGTCGGCGCAAATGCTCGCCAACTATCGCAAGAATTGCGCGAGTCCGAGCAGCGCCGGACAACTGATTCTTCCCGAATGCATGAAATTGCTTCCGTTGTACGTGAATTGCCTGCTCAATAATGACGCCCTGTCTGGAGGTACACTTCCACAACGGTTCTTTGTGTCTTTATTTAATTTAAATATGTTGTTAGGTTCTGATATGACTATTGACGATCGCTCATTTGTGATGATGGCGGTGATGACCATGGATGTTCACTCATCCATCAGCTACTTCTATCCAAGATTGATACCGCTGCACGAAATCACCATCAACGGCGATGAATTGGTGCAGGTGCCCATGCAGATTCGCAGCACCATCGAGAAGATGACCGATCAAGGCGTGTACATTTTGGAGAACGGCATCCATATGTTCCTGTGGATTGGCCTGGGCGCCAACCAGGAGTTCGTGCAGCAGGTCTTTGGCGTGCCGTCCGCCGTGCAGATCAACATCGAGCAGACGGTGCTGCCCGAACTGAACAATCCCATGTCGGAGGCGGTGCGCACGATTGTCGAAAAAGTTCGCGCCCAACGACATAGATATATGAGAGTATGGCTTGAGTGTTCTCCTTCATTTACATTGCCTAACGCATCCTTTTTGCTTGCAGTTGACATTGGTGCGACAGAAAGAAAAGATGGAGAGCGTGTTCAAGCACTTCCTGATCGAAGATCGCGGGCTGGACGGCTCGCCCGGCTACGTCGACTTCTTGTGCCACATGCACAAAGAGATTCGCAGCATACTCAGCTAGCAAAAACGTTGAATAGATGATGAATTTTCCAATAGCATTCGGATCGCAGGCAAAAACCAGACGGCTCGCTGGTCTTTTATTTCGCAATGGTAACTGGAACTACATTACGGATTACATTTTAAGCGATTAGGGATACAAAACGAAAGCGTTTCGAAAGACATGGATGGATGGAGGAACGCGAATCGCATTCAACGGCATTGGCATATAAATCAACCCTATATTAAAGCTATTATTTTATTGCATTCTATATGTTTATTATGTTACAACAAAAAATGCATGCATACGTTGGAATTCATGATGATGCCGACTTAATCACTTGTGTGTATTGTCAAATCGTGCAAAGATTGTGAAAGTGCAGAGGTTGTAGTATTAAAGTAGATATTCGGGCGCAAACAGAAAACAATTGGACCGCTTGGCTCATTATGTTGTCGCACGTTTCATAGCTAGAAATAAATCTAGGTAGATAAAAAACGAATTTTGAGATTTGGAATTCTGATTGCTCATCATCATGAATTTCATTAAGTTAACAGATATAATATAATGATTTATGTGGATATGTGCTCTTGTTCCGACAGATATCCTCGCATAAACGATATAAATATTATGGTATTCATGATTATATTCTATATTTTGTATATCTTTAAAAATAATTTTATTGGTTTTCCTTATAAAGGTTTATGTACTATAAAATACTAATAATCGGAAATTTTACTGCATTTCGATTTATTTTGGCCATTGCCAAGTTTGTACCTAGTACCTTTCCAATTATCACTAATTAATTATTGATTACATACGTTAACAACCTTTGCTTTTGAAATGTGGATTTGTATTGGGTAGATAGATGGCACTGCGATGCAGTTTCTGGGGATTTATTACTCAGCACACTCGCAATGAGTGACTTAAGTACTTGTATGTAAACAATGCGATGTTTTGATCGTGATTTAACTGGCATTGTCTTCAATATTATCAAATTAGGTAATATTCGAAATATAACGGCGAATGAGTACATCCCGCATAAATCATTAATAATATTTTGATAGCGTGATAACGCCATAGTTTTCATTAAATGAACATCGAAAAGCACGCTCATCATCCGCATCCATATGCATACACATAAGGTATGTACGTTTACGCAAATAGAACAAATAAATGCCGTGTGTATCAGCTTCCGTCCGACATGTTACGTTGGTTTGCTCACCCAGCGAACTGCGAAAGGGTTGCAAGCGTCGTACCGCCGTGTGTGAGGGGGTTGTGGGAATTGCCGCGCGTGAAAATGTGTCAGGTTCGCATCTCATCCCGTGGCGCGGGGTTGTTCGTTCGCTCATTCGGCGTGTTACACAACATACTATATATATCAAAACTACGCAAACATTTTAGATTTTAACATTATTATTATGCATACCCGCCCGCATCCTCCCCACCGCACCTTGTAGTTGAAGTTTACGTTTTGCGCCACCTTCCCCGCCAACAACATTATGTTATGCATATTTATTATTATGCTTCAATTTTATTTTACTAGCGCACAAAAAAGAACGGAAAGAGAAAAGGAAAAGAAAGCTTATTGCATCAGGGAAACGGAAGGAAAGCAAAAAGTACTAGGGTGGGTTTGTTTTCAGTTTCAGCGGTTTGATACACTCTCTCTCCCTTTATACTCTTACGGTGGTTTTTATCAAAAGACATCCTCGTTCCAACATTACAGCGGGCCGCCCCGAAAATAAGTTAAATATTCCGGGGCCGGAGCCGTTTCTCATGCGCGAACTAATCAGAACGCATTCAAAATTAACGCGCAAACAGCAAGAAAATTCGAGATTAATGCGCGCGACACACAAAAGGGCGACCAGCGACGCATTTTATGGTCTCCCACGGCGCGCCGCAATCGTTCGACGGGAAAAATTATGAAGCGTACGCTCTGCCCCTCTGCTTCTTCTTGCATGTAGCGAACGGTAGGACGAGGACGAAGGACGAGTATTATCATGCAAAGCCTGCTTTTGTGCGCCGTGCGGCGCGGTCGGAAAGCCGAAATCGGAAGCGAAAGACGCGGGGAAGCGAGCAAGCGGGCAAACGGTACCACCACCATCCGAATCAGTCGTCGTTGCAAATCGGCGCTGTTTAAATATTTGATGTTAATCGTCTTTGTGGTCCAGGAAGGCAGTGTAGCAAAAAAAGAAGAAGAGCGCTGAAAATAAATCGTTGTTGTTCCGGTGCCATTGGTGGAATTCATCACTGAATAGATATTATATGTTATTCACTCCCTTGTACGTACCCAACGAATCGTTTGCATTATTAAATTCAAAAAAAGCGTACATTTATCACTATTACAGGTGCATGGTAATGGCTATCAATATCACAAAATCACATTCGTACTATTATTATTAGCATTACGGCTGTATGCAAAAACCATTAATCATCATTTGTTCGCCTTGCGCACTCGCGCGCTGAAATTATTTATCGACGTTTTTGTGGCTTGCGGCCGACGGCGACGGCGGCGAAGCTTCTTAAGCTTTCTCCGACCATCCCCCTTGCCTTCCCAAGGGGTATTGTGTACGTTTGCCGGCGGTGGCGAGCATGTGTACAAGAAGCGCTGGGTCTCATGTGTTAATGGCTTTGTTCCGCGTATTTACTGTTCTTGTCGATCGTCCGGAAATTGTTATACGATTCGGCGTCTTTGTATTTTGTTGCGGTTTCGTTATATTTATTACCTCTCCATCGATATTCATATTATCTACTTTTTTATTTGCTTGATATATTTATTTTATTTGCAAATTTTATTTTTAGTAGAATTCATTTTGTTTCATTTCGTGCACCACGCCTTCTTCTTCTTCTTATTCTTCCAAATAAGGTAATGTTGCGTTTGATTGGCCGAGAGAAAGTGGCCTGAGCATTGTTTTGAGTCATCGACTGATTGTAAGTAACTTACGCGCAATAGAAGATGAGTGAGAAACGCGTGTCCGGCAGGTGCTGCCCCGACTTAGTGGGATACACGAGTACTAATTTTCCACTTGCCGACGGCAACGCATCCAATACTTGCTTTATTCTATTTGCATAATATTTACTTTTTGACCTGGCAATCGAAGACGTGTTGCTCGTAAGTGACGACGAGTCGTCACTAATGACTTTGCGGTGTCAACAATTCATAGTATTCGAATAATAAAATTTACCATGAAATGCAAAGTTGTAAATGGCTAATATAATTAGTTCTGAAAAGGCAGGATTAAGTAAATAGCATAAATAGCAACTGGAATATGGAATTAGTCGCACTTATTTGGATGAAACTCATCCTACATATGAAATTATTTTGCAATAGATGAGAGATCTATATAGGATAATCGCTTTCGCCAGCGAATACATACAATTATTCCATTTACTTTGAAGCATCAACATCCAGCATCTGCCTGCTTGCTTATTGCATTCGCGTTCGCATTCAATCGCAAACTGCACACAAACAATCTTCGCCGATGCGTGCGCCGAACAATACGGGCCCGGGTATCAGTTAATATTTGCGGTTCGCCGATTTCAATAATTAATTGATATTCACTCCATCCAAGTCAATGCGTCAAACTAATTAATTAAGCATTCAATTATTTTTTACGTTTGACAACCGTCATCAAACGTGTGACTCTATTTCCATTCGATTAGAAAAACGAAGAACAAAATAAGTCAATATGACCAGTAATCAGCTAGTTTTGGAACGCTTGGAATCCTCGAGCATCGTCCCGAGTCGCGATGTGCTCGCATTGGAGAATTGCGCCGCGGCCGAGCTGAAATACCTGCTGGGCAACGTGCTCTCCGCGGACGATGTCCACCACTTGGAGACGTTCTCCAAGTACGGCCGCACATCGGATATCATAGACCCGCCGAATGCTGCGTTCGTCGAGCGCTTCAGCCGCTTCTCACTGATCACCCCCGATGCGGATGAGACTCGTGTGAGCGCGTTGCGTAGCATCATCTACGAAGAGCAGCGTCGCAGCTCACTAACCATTGTGCGTCCCAAAAACATCTCTGTAAGTCGCTTCCATGCTGATCGTAAGATGTGGCATGCTTTCCGACGCGTTCGGCGTAAACTCGACGAGTTGAAACGCTTCTGTCCGTCTCTCTATTACTGTCAGGATGATATCATTACGGTTTGGGGCAACCTAATTGAGTCGAGCCAGAATATTTTCCATTGCAAACGCCATCATTCGCCCTTGGTATGAAATTCAGTCATCAAACGCTTGTACATACGCGTAATAATAAACATGGGTGTTTTCGTTAAGATTTTGTTTTTGTTATCTTGGGTTAAATCCCTTCATCAGCATGTGTATGGGAGGTATAAGTAGATGATTGAAAATGAACGAATAATAGTGTGCGAAGGCAAGCAAGGCAGAGCGCAGAGCCAAACTTTAAACGTCTTATCATATTATTTTGTTTAATAATTATTATATGGAAAACTTTGTTGCTGAGCGGTGCGCGATCTCCCGCGCGTTGGCAAGAAACGAACGACGCCGGTGGTGGGCGCATCTTGTCAGGAGCTTAGTACTTTGTTGGCGGCGGGCGTCGGCGTCGTGGCGCTGGGCAGATAGCGAGCAAGAATATCGAAAACGAACTGTTGAGTTTCGAGCAGCATGGAGAGTTTTAATCCGGTAATTAACGACGCACGCAAATTGCCTCTTTTATTCGCCCCGAACACTTTTTGCT